>JBBUKS010108683.1:0-22749 GCA_038050645.1 Hedychium gardnerianum
TTTAGAAGATTAAAAAACTTATTACACAAAGCAAATAAAGATTTATAAACTTCTCTACTCATTTTTGATAAGCTTCTAGGATATCATTTGTATCTATGGACATTGAATCTCTCTCCGTTAACATATTATACGAGTATCGAGGATATATCTTCATCACAATGTGCCAACCTTTTGAGGTATTATCTTTTACATAAAACTCTTGTGATGCTTGAGTGGCCAATACAAAAGGCTCATTTGATTTCAGGATTCGTTGACAATTTACACTAACAAAACCATATTTATCCACTTGGTCCCCCTTTCTCTAGAATGCACATCAAACCACTTGCACTTGAAAACCACAATTTGTCTTTCACCAAGAAATTGCAATTCAATAATCTGTGACAACACTCCATAATAGTCAATATTTTCTATGCCATAGTTGTCAACCACGAGGATACCACTATTTTGTGTCTTTAGGCCGTTGTTGTACTCTTTCGTGTGGAATTTATATCCGTTTACTTTACAACATACAAATGACTTTGTGTACTGTGTAGGCCCACGTGATAGAGAAAGTAGATCTTCCATTTTTTTGCTTTTGTCATTTTTATGAAACCTCTCGACCTATCAAATTTGAACAAAAAAAATCTTACTCTCAAGATATATTTATTTGTGAAAACAAAGACATGTGTGTATGCTAAAAAATGTCACTTACTCTGACTTTGAACCACTTAATAAATTGTCTATCTCATTCCTCGGACAAAACCAAATGACTAGAAGCACGGATTTGCAAGTAGTCTCTGCATAGAAAATTTGGAGTTTAATCATAATTGGAAAAGTTATATGGAAGAATAAGTTTATAGTTTCATACTCGTAAAATGGTTGAACTTCTTCACAATTCTTTAATATGTAGATGTGAGCTTGCTCTTGATCAACACGTCCAAATTGCATGCTATCCCTGCTAATAAATCTTCAATGGACAAAAATATGGATAAACCATCATTACTTTCTATACATCCACAACCAGATGTATTGAAATATCTTGAGCATAAATTGATACACTCATTTGCGATATAACCCTCAACAATTGAAGCCTCTGGATGAGTTTTATTTTGAACATATGATTTGAAAGTACATAACTTTTGTTCTATTGGATATATCCACCGATAATGAACAAGTCCCCCAAGCATAGCTTACATCGCTAAGTGAATAGGCAAATGTATCATGATGTCAAAAAATGAGGGTGGAAAATCTTTTCCAACATGCAAAGTGTGATAGGAATTTGTCTTTATTCCATCTTTAGTGATTTGGAACACAAACTAGAAAAGAACATTGATAACTCAACAAGAGCTTCATACACTAATTCTGAAATTATTCCACATGTTGCAACAGGAATAAGATATTTTAATAAGATGTGACAATCATGACTCTTTAAACCAGAAACCTTGTTCTCGTTAACATTTATACAATCCACAATGTTTGAACAAAAGCCTTCAAGCATTTTTAATTGTTTAAGAAATAAACAAAGCTAACATTTCTCACCAAAGGACAATGTATAAGGTGCGGCAGGAAACTCGAGATCATCTCCAATTGCAACAGGATGTAATTCAGGCCTTATATTCAATAGTTGCAAATTGAGACGCGTTTCATAGTTTTCTTTAGCTTTACCTTTAATATCCACAATTGTTCCAAGAACATTGTCACATATATTTTTCTCAATATGCATCACATCCAAATTATGTCTCAATAACAATGTTTCCCAATATGGTAGCTCAAAGAATCTTCTTGTTCCAATTATCACCCCATTTGTCATGAGATATCTTTGTCTTTCTAGTAGTGTCCTTACTTAAGATTATGCCTTCCAAATCTTGAACTTGACTTAAAATAACTTTTCCTGAATATGATTTAGGCGGCAATCTCATTTCAACTTTACCATCAAAGGAATCTTTATCCTTGCGCCATTTGTGGTTCAGTGGGAGATAGCGTCAATGACCCATGTAGCACTCTTTACCACCATTTGTCAATCTCATAGAGCAAGTATCCTTATTACAACAAGGACATACCCTTTAGTACTCCATCCAGATAAATTTGCGTATGCCGGAAAGTCATTAATTGTCCACAACAAAGCAGCACGTAAAGTAAAATTTTGAGAAGTTGATGTATCAAATGTTTCTACTCCAATGTGCCACAACTCACTCAATTCTTCAATCAACGATTGCATATAGATATCGATTGCATCTCCAAGACTCTCTGGACCAGGAAGTAACATGGATAAAATGAAGTTAGACAAGTTCATACACATCAATGATGGTAAATTATAAGGAATAAGGATCACAGGCCAAATGCTATAACTTGTTTTTGCATTTGCAAATGGTTGAAACCCATCACTTGTGAGACCAAGTCTCACATTACGAGACTCTGAGGATAAATCTGTATATTTTTCATCAAATGATTTCCATGTCATAGAATTAGTCGGATGCCTTGGAACTTCATCATCAACCCTTACATCACTATGCCATCTCATGTAAGGAGCTATTTTTTAACACATGAATAACCTTAGCAGTCTTGGTTTTAGTGGGAAATAACATAATATCTTCTTAAAAATCTTCTTTCCGTTGGCTTTGAATCAAGTTTCCCCAGTACGTCTTCCCTCCTTCCATCTAGATATTCCACACACTTCATAGAAATCCAAGTTCTTACGGTCTTTCCAGAATAACATACAATTATTATTACATGCATCAATCTTTTCATAAGAAAGACCCATATCTCTAATAAACTCTTTTGCATCAAAATATGAATCAGGAAGATCTGAATTTTCTAGTAATATTTCTTCCTTCAACAATTTCAACAACATGCTAAATGATTTATTTGACCATTGTCCAACATTCTTGAGATGTAGTAACTTTAGTAAGGCTGACAATTTTAAACTTGATCCTTGGTACAAAGGTTCTTTTGAATCATTTAATAATCTATAAAAAATTTTAGCTTCATCATTTGGTTCCTCACTAATATTGGCACGGTTTGCATCATCATAATGTGGATGTAGATCCCTTAGAAGATCTTCCATGAAATCATCATTATCATCTGCTTCATTTTCTGAATAGTGTAGCTTCGAATCACCCCTTGGCTTTTCTCCATGACGATACCAAAATCTATAATTTTGAAGTATTCCATAAATAATCAAGTGCATCTTAACCGAATCCCTAGAGCCAAAACGTGCATTAGCACATTTAACACATGGACATCGAATTCATTTGTTGCACCTGTTCTCTCAAAAGCATAATCCCAAAAATTTCAATCCCCTGTCCATATGTTTCACCAAGTCAATCATTCATAAGATCCATCCATTTCTTATTGGATGCCATTATCTAAATGTCAAAAATGGTGGACAAAATTAACTACAAATAAATTGTGAGATATTGTAAAGAAGATCAATACACCTTTACTGCTATGTTATCAAGGAGAAATTAGAAAACAGGATTGTATGTATGATACAGTCATACTAGGTAGAAAACAACCAACTAGTTTCAGATCTTTATGAAAAAATTATGAACTAATTTAAAGAAGATTATGAACTAGTTTCAGATTTGTATGTAATAAAACAAGGATCCTTCTTTTGATATTATTGAAAAAATACCACAAAATAAACCGTTGATGACAAAAATCAAACATACGCTCGTTGATGACAAAGCATCAACGATGGGAGAAAATACCGTCGTTAATGTGTATACATCATGGACGGGAACTAATTCCCATCGTTGTTGAACCATAAATAACGATAGTATTTGATACTATCATTAGAATTTCGTCGTTAAAAGCAACTTTTCTAGTAGTGAATTAAGGAAGGAAAGAGGTTGGATCTTGCTTTGGAGAAGAGGGATCTTGAGGTAGAGGAGTTAAAGAAGAGAGAAAAGGGAATTTTGGGGAGGCACGGTTGTGTGTAGGGGAGCACGGGCCATGCCTTGGATCTTGTACCCAAGTGTTGCGACACACGATCGTGTCAAAAGACACAGCCTTGGCATAATGTTTGTTGTGGCAATTGGAGGACTTCACATAACCGTGTCAAAAGACAAGGCCACTTTTTTTTTTCACAACCATGTGTAAAAGAACAGGGTCATGTCTTTGGCTGCTCCAGTTCTTGTTTCATGATCAGCATGACCATGTCAAAAGACATGGCCACACCATAGCTTGATCTAGAAAATTCATCTTCAGAGACACGGGTGTGTCTAAGACTACCGAAGGAGCTGCTTCAGTGGGGCACGGCCATGTGAAAGGACACGATCGTGTCATGGCTTTATCTGGTGGCTCCTCTTGTCAAGGCACGATTGTGTGAAACCACACGGCCTTGTCGTGGTCGGATCTGGCCGGTGCTTTTGATGAGCACGGTCATGCCTTTTGGGCACGACCCGACTTCAGTTTTTCTTCAAGACTCCTCCACGCTCGTGTTAAGTCCCACGGCCAGCTCGTGTTGGAGTGTAGCCCTGAAAAGAAAGTAAAAAGAAGACTAAAATAAAGATCAAAATGGAGAAACCCAAAACAAAAACAAAAATAGAAAAGTG
This sequence comes from Hedychium gardnerianum, assembly GCA_038050645.1. Lineage (NCBI taxonomy): Eukaryota > Viridiplantae > Streptophyta > Magnoliopsida > Zingiberales > Zingiberaceae > Hedychium > Hedychium gardnerianum. The sequence continues at coordinate 4,536 of JBBUKS010108683.1, forward strand.
AACCCTTGGGTTGCCTCCCAAGAAGCACTCGTTTAAGGTCACGAGCTTGATCCCTATCATGGCTCAACTTAGAGCCTTTGCCTTGAAGGGGTTGCATGCCCCTCCATCATGGCAAGTTGGAATTTTCAGCTCTTCCCTCATCGGGGCTCTTGCCAGGACAATATATTTATCATTTTTGCTCTTGGGCCTCTTTTCTTCTCTTGTCGAACTTGGTACTTCATCCGACGGTCGATCATTAAGGTGAAGTTTCTTCTTTTCTAGTTAGAATCCTTCCAACCTGCAGCACAAACTTTTAAGAGCTGAAAATGTATTAGTGGCCTTAAATAAATCAAATTATATAGTGTCCTTGCCCACTTCCAATTGGAGCTTGTGATTATTGACATCTATTACCGCTTCGGCCATGGCAAGGAAAAGCCTTCCCAAAATGATGGAAATCTTTGGGTCTTCTTCCATGTCTAAGACTGCAAAATCAGTAGGGACTATGAAGCCCCCTACTTCCACCGGCACATTCTCAATTATACTCATTGGGTATCTACAAGAATGATCTGCTAGTTGCAATGTCATAGTGGTCAACTTAAGATCATTTAAACCAACTTTCTTGCAAATAGAATATTGGATTAGATTAACACTTGCTCCTAGATCACAAAATATTTTACCAATCATGGTTGTGCCTATTTTTCATGGGATAGAAAAACTCTCTGGATCCTTGAGCTTTTGAGGTAGCATATTCAGAATCAGAGCGCTACCTACACTCCTCAGTTAGAGCTATAGTCTCATACCCATCTTTCTTGCATCTATTAGAAATGATTTTCCTCATAAATTTGGCAAATTTGGGCATTTGTTGCAAAGCATCAATGAGGGGAATCTCAATGCATAGTTCTTTGACGTTATCAAGAAACATGTTGAACTCTTCATCCTTCTTTGCCTTGTCTATTCATTGAGGAAAGGGAGTCGGTAGTAAGTATCTCCCCACTGGGGGTCCTTCAATTAGTTCATCGTTCTCAACTTCCTCTTGTATATGATCGTTATGTAAGGAGGAAGGAGTTGGCTCTCCAATCGGCGTATGTTTGATCCCTTTCTTTGTAGCAGTCACTTGGGGTTCTCCCAAGGTCCGTCTGCTTCTCAACTCAATAATGTTGCAATGCTCAATTGGATTTTTCTCAAGCTTTTCTTAAAATATCCCTTGAGGTCTTAAGGAGGAGCTAGCTACTTATGCTATTTGATCATCAAGTATTTTTAAATGATTTTCAGTGTTGTCCATTCTTCCAAAAAGTTTCTTGATATCATTCTTCATTTCCAATTGAGCAACTTGCATCTCCTCAAGAATTTTCTCTAATCTTGAGTGTTGTGAGTTTTGTTGAAAGTCGGATGATTGCCCCATTTGTTCTTGGTTGTTGCGGTAAGTGAAGTTTGAGTGATTCCACCATCTGGGATTGTAAGTTCCTGAATATGGATTGTTGGGTCTTAAGCTGAAGTTGTCAATGGCATCCACATGTTCAATCTGAGCCAATTGTACAAAAATTGCTCATATTTGGCAAACTTCCTTCGTGTACTCTGTGTCACCACAAACTTCACAACTTGTGCTCACCGTATTTACCAGATTCACGTTCATTGAGTCAAATCTTTTTGTTAGAGCATCCATCTTTGCAGAAATTAGGTCCAATGTGTTCACATCATACTTTTCAAGAATTTTAATTGGGTTGCTTCTCTTTGATGCCCATTGATGATAGTTTAATGTCACGCTTTTAATTATTTCTTCAGCTTCATCAAGGCCCTTGTTCATTAGAGCTCCACCAGCTGCAGAATCTAAGGAAATCTTTGTTTGATAATTGATTTCATTATAAAAGGTGTGGATGACTAGCAATTTCTCTAATCCATGGTGTAGGCATTATCGAAGAAGTCCTTTAAACCTATCCCAAGATTCATAAAGGGATTCTCCATCTTTTTGCATGAAGTTGACAATGAAATTCCTCATGTGTGCAGTCTTACTTGGAGGATAGAACTTCTCCAATAAAATTTGTTCGGATTGCTCCCATGTTGTAATATTGTTGGCCGGGAAAGAGTTGAGCCAAGCCTTTATTCGATCCCTTAATGAAAAACCAAATAACATCAATCTGATAACTTCCGCTGAAACTCCATTAATTTTCATGGTCCCACAAATTTCATAAAAAAATCCAAGTGTTGATTTGGGTCTTCAGTAGGTTCTCCCCCACATTGGTTTTGTTGAACCATAGATATGTCAGTGGGTTTGATCTCAAAATTATTGGTCTCAATGGAAGGTCTAGTGATGCTAGACCTTAGGCCTCTGGTGTATGGTGCTGCATAATCTTTCAGTGATTTATTTACCATGGTGAACTGAACTTGTTATTCTTCTAACTATCTTTACAGATTTCTTCTTCTGAATGTTCTATCAATCTTAAGATCAAGAAGCAAAAGATCTCCTGTAATATTAGCCCTTCGCATACAAAAGAACAAATTCAAATCTCTTTCAAGTAAAAGTTCCAAAACAGAATTATTTGTACAAAAGTAAATGCAGAATTAAAGAAAGCAAAATAAATTGCAAAACTATTCACAAAACAAGAAAATACAAAAATTTATTAACAAAATGAAAAGCATCTAGAGTAACTAAATTGCTTATCACTAATATTAATCTAAAACAGTCCTCGACAACGGTGCCAAAAACTTGTTGTCTCACCGCAAGTGCACGGTAAAGTCATCAAGTAATAAAAAAATATTGATCTACAGAGATTGTTGATTAAGCACATGTGAGTCCACAAAATAAGTTATCTAAACAATCAAAATCATTGTGAAGGTTTGTGAACAAGAGGTTGAGAGAGAGAGTGTGAGTGAGAGAGAGAGGTCCAATGAGAATGGATGGTCGCTAAGAGAGGAATTAGTTTGGGAAGGTGATCCTAGGATTTCTGTTTCATTATGACGTTATGTACTATGAATTGTTCATTACCTTACCCTCTATGTGTATGTCCTTGTAGGGATTCTAACTAAATTACTGGTATGAACCTGTGAAGGTTACACCGGAGTGTCTATATCATTTTCTTCCAATATCACTAAGTAGAAGAGGTAAGGTAGAAAGTTTGGTTAAGATAACCCTTTGTCACTAAGGACTCCCCGGTCATACAGTCTAGATTATACAAGTCACTTCTTAATATTAAATTGGTGAAAACTCATTAAACTCTAATTAACTAATCTCTTGTGGAGAATTGACCCTCATTTCGAGTTCATCCTGATGTTTTGATAGACACGGTCGTGCCTGTGAGGTACGGCCATGTCTTGGCCAATGAAGGCACGGTCGTGCCTTGAACAGGCATGGCCATGCTTGCTAGTTTTTCTCCCCAATGTTGCTCCAATGTCCATGTTGTCTTGGCCAATGAAGCCACGGTCGTGCCTTAAAGAGGCATGGTCATGCTTGCTAGTTTTTCTCCCCAATGTTGCTACAATGTCCATTTTATTCCATTTTAGCTTCAAATTACGTCCTATCAATCAAAATATAAAGAGAGCAGATCTCTGAACCAAAGGAATAAAAACATGATAATATAATGAAATAGGATGCGATAATGTAGATTATACTCAGTAAAATACAAGTAGATGTGCAACAAACAATGCCTAAAAATATATATAATCTATACACATCAAGTTTAGGGCTTTACTTTGGCGCCATTAGATGCTCAAAGAGTTGAGGATGGTCTCATAAGGAAGGCAAGGCCATCACGAGTTTGTCGGAGAAGGATCTATCGCCGGAGATGAGCCTTCGCCAAAACCCCAACTCTTAAGGCTAGTGAAAGTTGACACGCCGAAGCTGATCAGTGGAGAAAGAAGATGATGGAAACCCTAAAGGAGACAATTACTAGTTCTAGGGCTTACCAGAATGAAGAGAACGTTGGAGGGAACGTCAAAGAAGGGGGAGCAACACAAATGGCGATAATGAGTCAGGAAGTTAGGGCACGGGAGAGAATCAAGGAGTTGTGAATCGATTAGTTAGGGCACAGGATACAAAATCGCACCTACCAATCGATTAGTGAGCTACACTAGTCGAACCGTACAATCAATTCAACGCAGTTCTATGCTCGAGGAAATATACCACCATTTAAATCAATCGATTGGTGTGGCTCAGTCGAACAGTGTGATCGACTCGGCGCAATTCTGTGCCCATGAAATATGTCACCAATAAATTGGTAATGATAACCAATTGATTGGCACAAACTAAAAACATCTTCGCCCCAGGTGAATCAATCACCCAATCGATTTGGAGTTATTTTGTGGTCAACCACAAAACCACCAATCGATTGGTGAATTACACCAGTCGATTGGAGTGGCTCAGTCGAGCCGCACGATCAATTCAGCATGATTTTTTATTTCGAAACAAAATTACCAATCGATTGATAACCAAAGATGGATCTATATTAGGGCTATATTGGGCTATAGCCCAGCCCTATAATCTAGTAAAAAATATTTAAGAGAAAGATCTAATTCATTAATGTTTTTATGTAACTCTCCTCCTCTGTTTTGCATATCTCTTCGAGGACAGGAGCCAGTGTCGTCACTCCTAATCTCCAGCACGCAGCGCTCGCCGTTCGATGACACCGTGAAGGCATACTGCCCAGCGTTCAACCACTCATATTCCACTTCCAGTCTTCCACGGCATCGGTACCGGCCCTCGGCATATCTCTCCAAGGATAGGACTCAGGAGTACAGATATAGGTAACCCTAATATTTTCTTCTCTTCTCTGCTATTCGCAATCGCCTCCCGCTGCCATGGCTACTGTGGCCATTGTGGCCGCCGCAGCGCGACCAAAGCATTGTGTGGCTGTGGGCTTTCCAGAATCCAGTGGTGGTGGTGGTGCACTGAGATTGAGATCCAAGATGAGATTTTTTGGGTAATATTCATTCCTTTTTTGTTTGCTCTCTATGAATTCTTCAACTACCTCGATCCCCAAATCTGACAGCGGTGGTGCACTGAGATCGTGATCCAAGATGAGATTTGCATTTTCTTTTTGAGTAAAGATTCTTGGATGAACAAGAGATCCTTCATTCATTGTCTATGTAATTGTTCTAAAAGGAAGAAGAGATCTTCCTTTGCTCTTCAAGTTGTAAATTCCAAAGATCGTTCTTCTTACTTCTGTAAAGATCAGTTTCCCTTTCCTATTTTGTTGTTAAAATAAAACTCAATTTATTATTTGTTATAGAACTTGTCAGTTTTATTGTTGAGAATTTTGAGACAGATCTCATTTCTCATAATATTTTTCTCAAGTTGAAAGAAAATTACAAAAATAGCATTTTATAGCTGAATAAAACTATCAAACTAGTGAAGTAGATAGAAAAGAAGAGCTCAGGTTTAAGTTAGTGATTCATAGTCTAATGAAACTTAATTCTTTCAATCTCCATCGATCATTTGTGAGCAATCGACATAAGATCAGTCTCAGATGCATAGATGTGTTTCAAGTAGTCGATCCGCAACTCAGTCGTTTGCCTCTACTAGTTTCACCCGAAAATATGTGGCTCTCTTAGAAGCTAAAAGCTCAAGAAATCATAGGTTTGTTTCGATTAGTCCGGTTGAAATAGTAGTGTATCCATTAATATATTTAACCATAAAAATACAATAACTAGTTGATAGGTTTAGCCGGGTCGGTGCTCAGAAAAATTGTCCCTAGAGAGGAAGGCAAGCTTTGGACAAAGACCCACATGTGACACACTGCAAGATTGGGTCAATGATGAAACATGTCCTTTCTTTATTGTAGCAAAAGGTGATTACGCTCACCCCAGGTATTCCTCATAATTCGTCCCAAGATAATGTGAAGAAAGATAAATCACGAGGTCAACTTATAGTCTACCGTCAAACATGGCCTTTCTTTATGGAAAGAGACAAAGAAGTCAAGTGATAGGGCCCTACAATTTCTACTCTTTCTTTGTGAAAATTTTCAAAGTGTGACAAGACCTTCACTTTTTGCTTTATCGATGCCTCTTTACTTGCCATTGCGGTGGTTTTCATTGCAAGCATCCGGAGCTTTACCTTATGGTCCCGAAGATAAATCAAACTAACCAGATTATAAAATTACACATAAAGTCCAGTCCAGTCCACCTCTAATTTTTGGATCCGTCCCTGTTGGTAACTGTCACCAATCAATTGAGAAGAAAGTGAAGACCATATGACACATTGACATAGGAGCATTCAGCAGCATGATCAATTTATGTTCTCCGATACGATTACGTTCCCCTTCAAGCTGTGACGAGAAGAAAACGAGGTTACTAGTCTCTCTTTTGGGCTTTGAAAGACGATCGGGACTATCAACAAAGAAGATGACCAATCCGTAGACTCCTGACGTGGTTGTGCTCTATTCAGAGTTTGGACAAGAAAAAATCGACTTTCTAATAGTTGTTAAAATTTTAAAATTGATCTTTTAACCTTTTCTTTTATTTGTTTTAAATTTTTATGATTAGTTTTCTTTTCTAAAAGTTAGTTTAGATTTGACCTCCTATTTTTTTAGAATTATTTTTCTTTTCTAAAACTTAGCTTATATTTTATCTTTTTTGTTAGGATTAGTTTTTTTTACTTTTTCTTTTTCTGTTACGACTTTTTCTTATTTCTTATGCTATTTAAATAAGGGTTAGTGCTCTTGTAAAAACATTTTGAGTTTAATTTTGATTTGAATACAAATTATTTTCGTTTAAACCTAGAGGCGGCTCCTCTTTGTTGGCGAATCCCCTTCTTCCTATACTTTTTCTGTAACCTCTTTTCGAACGTCACACCCGGAGATTTCTCTCTTGCACCACACATGTATTGGATTGTGAATTTTGTAATCTTGGGTTTATTATGTTTTTTGTATCCAAATTTTCGGCTCGACTAATCCTGAGTGACTAGTCCGACTTCAAGGAAGTTTTTCACTGACCATCAGGATAAATTGGGAAAGTGCACATGGAGACTCATCCTAATAGTCAGCGTTCTAGGATCCGCTATCCATTAAGGAGAAAATTTCACATAATACGTCGTAGCTCAATCTTGAACTCCAAATATCTGATTGCTATCGTTGGAGGATTTAATCACGACACTCTACCTTTGGGGAATCTTGGGTTTATTTTGAAGAGATAATTGATCGTATTGATGTTTCAATAGCCTAGGTAGATATAAGGTTCTCTAGACCTTATGGTAGCTTACGTGACTTGTAAGCGAGTGAAGATGGCTACCCAACTACACATCAATGTGATAGTGGATTTGGACCTTATTCCAATTGAGTGGAGTAGGTTTCAATCCACTAGAATAGTGTCCCATTAAAACAATGTCTAATTGACTAGAAGGCTCGTTAATTTATAGTTAACAAAAGGTTTTTTTGAGTTATAACAATTATAGTCAAGTGGAAGACAATGCCCAATACTTTGGAAGTTGGTCCAATTGACTGAAAGGCTAATTTCTATATAATAGAATGTTTTTATTTGAGTTGCAATATAGTGGATGACTTGGGCAATGATTTGAATGATTATCGATCAACTAAAACTTGATCTAGTGAACTAGAAATGTTATTATTGGTTATGATACTCATATTCGACTACATCATGCTAGCAGTTGACTAAAGGTGTCACTTTTCGCTTTTTCTAAGCGAACTTTGGACCATGGTTATATAAGTCTTTGGTTGATGATTTTGGCATTAAGGCATTCACTTATGTGTCTCATATTGTTGTGTTTCATTCACTTGTGTTGGATTGCATTTAGTTGCTAGAAAGTATCTAGTAATGATGGGAACTCTTTTGAGATAGCCTCAGTAGGTCTTGAGAAGTGAACATGATCTCCATAATGATTCTTGATTAGAGGATATATATTCCAAGGGTTTTCATAATATAGCAGCGAATTTAGACCAAAAGTTTTTCTTAGCTAAAGGTTTTTTTTTTTAGCTAACATCATATATCCAATCCTTCAGATTGATTAATTCTGGGATGACTCCACAGAAGTATCCCACTAATCATCAAAGTAAATCCGAAAGTGCTCACAGCGGGCGACCCAACAGCCTAACATCCCAAGTTTGTCATCCCACTAGAAGAAAATGTCCTACAATACATCGCAATTAGAAATCGAATCGTGAGTGCTTGAAAAATTACATGGACATTCTATTGTTGTACCATAGTCGGGGGAGGGGGGACACTGAAGGGTATCTTGTTGATGTTTATGATGAAAGCTCCGTAGTTTATCATGGTAAGGAGTTCTAAGATATCATTCTCATGTTCATATATAGGCTTTACCTTGTTATTTTATTTAAAGGGGTGGATTAATTAATGAATATATAGGGGTAATGCACTTGATAAGTCATGGGCCATAGAGTAATAGTATCTTTGATCCTTGTTATATCTTTTTGTAAGAATCACGTGTTTTTGTTTTATTATTTTTCAACATATATTAATACTAATCGATCACGCACATATACATTTGAGTTTATGTTATTGCATATTTTGTAAAAAAAAAAATCAAATATCATTTATTTATCCCCCTCTAATTGGATTGTCATCATTTCAATATTTTTTTGCGGGGATTGTTATCATTTCAATATTTGGTATTAGAGCATGTGTTCAAGTGTGGGCAACAATTAAAAGGGAGCTCATATTTAATATTTAATGGTGGCAAAAGGTGAAATGTTCGTCTTCAACGCTCCTGTCAGTCCGTCCCAAGACCATCACGGATGAGGTAAATCACGGTAGCTACTAGCCTGAACAGTGACTAGCATATAAAGGAGGGCAGGAACCTGACAACTAATCAAGATTTAACCTCCAGACCTCATGATAGCAATACCTCATGTACTAATTATCAGCTCATTCCGTGAAACATGAGAGCCTTATTTAATGAGGTGTCAAATGCGTGCTCCTTTTGTAAAAATCGTTAAATGAATGCCCCATTCTATTTTTTATCCAAAGGATATCCTTACTTTTAGTATTATTGTAACAGGTATAACTAATTGCTATAACGTGATAAAATATTTGTTTATTCATTTTAATCAAAATTATTATACATAAAATATCAAAATTAGTTAAATTTCATTAAAATCATTTTAACTTGGTTAAAATTACTTTAAAATTTTTATAGCAGGTATTTAGTAGCTTTTATAACACTATAACAGTTAACACAATTCTATTTTATAATACTATAACAGTTAACACAATTCTATTACAATGTTGTTTCAACTATACAACTATTGTAATAATTAATACAACATTATAATAGTTAATACACCCGACCACATATGATTGAGATTTTGCTCATTAGAGGATAGAGAAGGAGATTTACTTTTAGTCGGACTTGTCCTAGAATTAGAAAAAGGTTTTTTAAGGGCATAGTGAAAGAGATGAAGACCTCATTCACAAGACTGGATGGACCCAAAAAAAAGTAAAAAAGAAGAATACATGACCAATTAAAGAGCAACGTACACATTGATGGATAGCTTTCTAAAAGAAGAATTAGGCAAAATCGGTAATTAGAAGATTGCCAAAGAATTGTGAGATAAGTTCATTAAGTTATACGAGGGCACTTAAAGCTAAACAAGCATGGGCAGAGTATAAAGACCCAGTATGGACAGCTACTTACATTAGGCCTAAAAAAATTGATACATAAAATTAAAAATATATATATATATATTAAAACATAATCAATTCATTAGAGAAAAAAAATATATGCAATGAATTTTTAAGGTCAAACACAGTATATTAAAACTCGCTCAATTTATAAAGATATTTATCAAGAGCTATAGACCGATACAATCACATTGATATTAATTTTTTACTGATTTATAACGTTTCATCATAATCCTGACAAATTTACATTACTGTTGATTCATTATATGATGTTATTAATATATAACTTCAAAAGTTAAATGATCATTTCTCAGAGGTAAATATGGAATTACTCCTTTACGTAGCTTGTTTGTACTCACAAAATTCATTTTTGATTTTTCACAAAAAAAAATTGATATAATTACCTGAATTTTATTCATAAAATTTTTCAAGATTTAATCTCATCATACTTAAATATCAACTTGAAATAATTGTAAAATAATTAATTTATGATGTTTTATGATTATAAGATTTTAAATATATTTTTATTAATTATATTATATTATTGTCTATACGAGTACAAGCGAATTGAATAATATAAAAATATAGATATTTGAATTAAGTTCAAAAATCTTATTAATAAGTGTGATCCCTTGCAAACAACAACACATTCAAGATGATAACTCAAGTACAAGCAAACTGTCAACGAGGATGGATCCCCCCAACATTGTTTTCTATATTTCTTTGATTGTATGGGGAAAAAAAGGGAGTAAATCCATGACTAACACATGTGCTAACTAATTAACTCACATCACATCAATTAGTCGATGCGAATCTATTTTGAGGAGGATGCCAGACAATTTGCTGCAATAGTGTAATTGATGATCAACCTCGTCGTTTGTTGGTTGTCGACCATGAATCGCCAGCTAATTCCATCTCTCCATCAAGCTTCTATATTTGCCGACCAACCACGAGGAGAAGGACGTTCGTCAACGTCGTCGTCGTCGTCGTCGTACGTAGGTCGCCATGGCTCTGATCATCAACGGAACCAATCTGGATCAACTCTCCACTCCCTCCTTCTCCTATGGCTTCTTCTACCACGAAGACCCCCTCCGAGACACCGCCTCCGTCCTCCTCTTGCAATTCATCGTCTCCGTCCTCACCTCCCGCTTCCTCTACTTCCTCCTCCGCCCTCTCCGCCAACCTCGCATCGTCTGCGACATCATGGTATGAGATCGTCTTCTAGCTAGCTAGCTTCAATGGTATTGATTGATATGTCTGATCTATGATTACAGGGTGGTTTGTTTGGGTCTAGTCCCAGAGTTCTTATTATCCTTTCTCATCTACGCGTTCCTGGTGCGTTACGAATGGCGGATTCCTACGAGCCGACTCTGTTCCGGGACGATGTTATATCCTACACGCGCCTCCTGGCCGCCTACGGCGCCATGATCAAGTTCTTCTTGATCGGGGTCAAGATCGATCCTACACTGGCTTGGCGGTCCGGGAAGAGGGCCGCCATCCTCGGATTCTGCAGCATGGTCATACCTTTCCTCTTCCTCCTCGCGCTCCAGTTACCTTTCATGAGGCTGGCGCAAATCGACGACGAGGGAAACAGAATAATCCCCAACATCGGCGACCCGGATGTCTTCCTCCATTTGGCGGCCACGGTCGCCGCCACCCCGCCTTCGGTGGTCGCTGACGTCCTCGCCGACCTGAGGCTGCTCAACACCGAGCTGGGACGCTTCGCTGTCGCCACGTCGATGGTGAACGAGATAACTCGGTGGAGCATCTTCGCGGTCCACAAGGTGATCGATAGGGCGCGCCAGCGTCACAGCTACGTGAAGGCGGTCCAGGAGGTGGCAGGTATGGGGGCCTTCCTGATCGCGCTGCTTTCGCTGGTGTGGCCGTGGGCGCGGTGGATCGTGCGTCGGACGCCCAAGGGCGGCCGCGTGGCGGAATGGCACATTCTGATGATGATGCTGGCGGTCCTGACCATCGGCGCGCTGAGCGACGCGCTGGGGCTGGGATTCCTCGACGCCCCCATGGTCATGGGGCTCCTGGTCCCCGGCGGGCCGCCGCTGGGGATGGCCCTGGTCGAGCAGCTGGAGCTCTTTTCCACAGAGCTGCTGCTCCCGCTTTTTTTCCTTACCGTCGGCTACATCACGGCCTTCGACCGCATTACTAACCCCATCATGATGTTGTGGATGCTGCTGTACATTTTATCGGGACACGTCGTGAAGGCCCTCGTCGCCGTCTTCGCCGGCCTCTACTACAGGTCTTCCATTCACAAGGCCGCCCTTCTCGGCCTCATGCTCAACTTCAAAGGCCTGGTGGAGCTCATGGTCTACATCGGAGTCAAGGGAGACCGAGTAAGCTATTTAGATCCCACACATAACTTGACGTCGTCCGGATCGTGAGAATTTAACGTTTGGTATGTAGAAATTCAGGCCGCAAGGGTTTGTGACGGCGGTGATCTCCATCGTCCTGGTCACCGGCGTGTGCTCGTGGCTGGTGACCACCTTCTACGACCCGCTGAACACGCGGAACAAGGTGGGGTACCGGGCGCTGCAGCACCTGAACGCGCAGGAGAAGTTTAGTGCGGTGGCGACGATGCTGGACGAGGACCCAGTTCCGGCGATGCTCGACCTGTTCGAGGCGTCGTGCGCGACGCCGTCGGGGCAGAGCTCGACGTGCATCCACGTGCTGCATCTGGTGGAGTTGAGCGGCCGGGCCAACTCCACCCTCGTCCCCCACAAGAACCGCAAGGGGGAGCTGGTGAATCCCACCCAGATGGACCGCCTCCACAACGCCTTCCTCAACTACGAGAAGAGGAAGAAGGAGGGCGTCGCCATCCTCCCCTTCACCGCCATCAGTCCCTACACCACCATGCACCAGGACATCTGCTCGCTAGCCATGGACAAGTGCGTCCCCTTCGTCATCGTCCCCTTTCCCAGGTTCGATTCCGGCGCCAGCAGAGAGATCGAAAAGGCCGCTCGCAACATCGTCCCCCAGGTCCTTTCGCAAGCTCCGTGCTCAGTGGGGATCCTGATCCACCACGCGCTGACCAGCTCGAGGCCACTCGTGCCGGAGAAATTCCGGTACTCCGTCAAGGTGCTCTTCTGGGGCGGTAACGACGACAGGGAAGCACTGTCGTACGCGGCGCGGATGGCCCGGCACCCCGGCGTGCGCATGTCGGTCGCGCGGTTCAAGCAACAGGCAAAGGCGGCGGAGGATGAACTATCATGGGACGACGTCATCTTTAAGGAGTTCGCCAGGGGGATAGCCGGGAACGAGCGGGTGACATTGGAGGAGGTGGCGGCGAGGGACATCAACGAGACGGTGGCGGGGATCAAGTCGATCGAGAGCGAGTGCGACCTGGTGATGGTGGGGCGGGAGCAGTGCGCCGGGTCGATGCTCGGGGAAGCACTGGGCAAGTGGGTGGAGTCGCCGGAGCTGGGGGTGGTGGGGGACATGCTCGCCTCCCACGATTTCGCCAAGTTCTCTTTCTCCGTTCTCGTGGTTCAGCAGCATGGCTAGCTGAGGAACTTGTGTACTCAAATTCGCGCCGATTATCAACATAAAATCTTCTGCAGAATTTGTTCTCGACTGGATGCCCGATCAGCCCGCCTATTCATAGAATATCGAACTTGTTACAGCAAAGAAATACTGTCAAATCACCACCGCAGAGAGAGGAGTTGCACTCACCATCGTAGAGAATCTTCACGAATCAGTTTGCAGTGTACTGCAAAAGATGACAGACACATAATAAATAAGATAACGACCCAAGCATTAAAGTGGATGAAATAATCCACTTAACTGTAAATCAGACAATAATTGAAGGATCGGTGGTGAATACCTTGTAGGCCTCGAAGTTCAATGATTTGTCTTGGGAACCCTACTAAGAATACAGTGACTACACATTGTTATAATGAACTGAATACAAGTCATTTGTTTTTTCTGTGACTAAACAACAGGAATAGACAAATTGATAAAAACACATGCTTTGCCCTGATGAATGTTCGTTTCTATAATGTTACATGCCAACTACAATTAATTACAAACTTACAGGGTGGCAACTCAAACACCATAAGAATCAATAGTTTGTATCTTAAATAAAAAAAATGGTGTAATGCATGAAATGGAATGAAATTTGAATGATCCTCTACTTGCTGCAAATTGGAATGCTAGTTGTCATACTTCTTTGGTTGGCGCCAATGAAGGATTCTTCTTGTTAGAGAGCTGATGAATGAAGATTTGGGAAGCGGCTGCCTTTTTCCATATAGATGCTTCCATGCAAGATCGGTGTACATAGGTTGATTTACTAAGGGTCTTTCGATCTGGATTATAGTTTATGAAGAACAAAAGTTTCAGGTCCAAAATCCATATACATATATATGATAATCTGAAATTGCAAATTGCTTCACATTATTAAGACATGGATTTGTGATAAGACAAACTCATACTAATAAGGCAGTAGTTAATTCTCTAAACTGTGACTTCTCAAAGGGCTAATAAGTGGATGTTCTACAACATTTCTTAGTTCATATTGTGATTTTATGGTCCTGAAATCAAGGTTTGTATGCAAAAGTTCAAAACAATATAATGTACTCCAAGGATGTGTTAATTTTCATCACCCGGCATTATATTACTTGCAATATAAAATTCAATTTGATAAGTGACTCGGAATATTAACAAAAATGATTTTAGCTTCAAATACAAAAAAGGGTCCACATTAATAATTTGTAAAATCAGCACTCCAAAGTTCAAATGTCACCAATATCCATAAAAAGTGAACTCAACAAACATGTTCGCTGTTCCATGATCCATCCAAGGTTTGATTGACTGGGTATTAAGTTACAAGACAAATTTATACATTTTCTGTAGAAAAGATAACGCCCAAGTTTCAACAGTCGCCTTAGTTTGCTAGAGTCTAGACCAAGTTCTACCTTCACGAGTGCTCTTCTTATAATATGATTTATTCCAAATACCAAGACCCTATCCCCCTTTCGTTCATGGTATCACTCATGTCTCTGATTCTGAAACTGCGATCATGAATTAATTAACCATTGCTCCATTGGATGGACCTATATATTTTGCATTCAGTTGGGAAAGTTTATGCACTCAAGTGAGAGATGAATAATAATTTGGAGCTCTGGGCAACTGAAACTATGATAATCGAAATCCAACCAAATTTAATATTTGATTTGGTTAAAACAAAACAATAAATAATTGATTATCATTTTGAATTACTTACTCCAAAGAATGACAAATTCCAATTTAATTAGTATTCATTTGTTTAGGTTCTATATATACACATATACATTATGTAGGAATATTATATATATATATATATATATATATATATATGTAAATAAATTTATACAACTATTTTTTGATTTACCACAGCTTTAAACTGAAAATGAATCCAAAGTTCAGCTTTTTCATCATAAACTGAAACCTAAGTGATAAATTGAATTTTTAGATTGGTTTTATCAGAGTTCCCTAGATTACATAAGAGAACTGACCCATAACTGTGGAAAAATTGATTTCTCTTTTTTTTTCCCCTCAGAAATGGGAATGTACAATATTATATACAAAATTACAATAGATAAAATAGGAAACTAACTTATTACTAAATATAAGATATCTTTCTAACTAAACCCCCTTAATTTAAGGGATTTCCTACTCTATACACAGTTGTTTATTTCCTTTTCTGTACACAACTGTTTATAACCCGACACTCCCCCTTAAGCTGAGGAATAAATGTTTTTCATTCCTAGCTTGACTATAAGATCATGAAATCTTGAATTATTCAGTCCCCTTGTTAACACATCAGCCAGTTGTAGTTCCGAAGGGATATATGACATACACATTAATCCTTCCTCCAATTTTTCCTCGATGAAATGTCTATTAATTTCAATATGCTTAGTCCTATCATGTTGAATAGGATTATGAGCAATATTTTAGCTGATTTATCGTCACAATAGAGTTTCATGGCACATTCTCATTTGATTTTCAAATCATCCAGAATAATCTTCAACTATAGTAGTTCACATAATATCCTTGAGCAATGACCCTAAATTTTGATTCTACGGATGATCTTGCCACCACATTTTGATTCTTGCTCCTCCATGTCACCCGATTACGACCAAGAAGAGTACAATATCCTATAGTTGATCTTTTATCCACTAGAGAACATGCATAGTCTGCACTAGGCTTCTAAAGCTAGTCTCACTTTTCTTGAACAAGATTCCATTTCCCGGAGTGCCTTTCAAGTAATGCAATACCCTATAAGCAGCTTGAAGATGAGATTCTCTTGGATCATGCATGAATTGGCTGATTACACTCACAGCATATGCATGTCTGGCCGAGTGTGAGCAAGGTATATAGTCTACCAACCAACCTTTGATACATTCTTTTGTCAACGGTTGGTTCTTCCTTAGCTTCTCCTATCTTGTGATTGGGATCCATTGGACTAGAAATCGGCTAACACCCGGTTTCAGCTAACAGATCAGTCACATACTTCTATTAAAAAATAAAAATTCCTTTGATAGAGTATGCTACCTCAATACGAAGGAAGTACTTCAGTTTTGCCAAGTTCATTTATTTCAAACTCCACTAATTTCTGCTTTAGATCATGTTTTTCCATTTCATCATTTCCAATTACAATGATATCATTTACATAGACTAGAAGAGTCGTCACCTTCCCTGCAGTTGAGTGCTTAATGAAGAGAGTATGGTCCCCTTGGCTTTGTTTATACCCAGACCTCTTCATGACTTTTGCAAATCTTCCGAACCATGCCCTAGGAGATTGTTTTAGACCATAAAGAGTCTTCCTCAATTTACATACTCTGTTACCAGTATCCCCTGCAAATCCTAATGGGATGTTCATGTAAATTTCTTCATCTAAATCTCCATAGAGAAATGCATTCTTCACATCATATTGTAGGAGTTGCCAATTGAAGTGTGCAGCCAAAGATAGTAGAACAGTATTCGTTTTTGCAACTGGAGCAAAGGGATCTTGATAATCTACCCCATAAGTTTGAGTATATCCTTTTGCCACCAACCTAGGTTTATATCTCTCAAGGGATCCATCTGCCTTGTATTTTAGTGTGAAAATCCACTTACAATCAACAATGTTCTTCCCCTTTGGTTTATCAACAACCTCTCATGTCTTATTCTTTTTTAATGCATCTATTTCCTCCCTCATGGCATCCCTCCATTCCCTTTTTGACAATGCCTCGAAAATAGTGTTAGAAATAGTCATGGTATTTAGACTCTCAATGAATTTTTTGTGGGATGGTGATAGATGTTTAAGAGAAACATAGTGAGATAAAGGGTATACACAGTGTTTGGTGCATTCTCTAGTACCTTTTCTAACAACAATGGGAAGGTCAAGGTTGTCTGTTTTAATAGATTGTAAAGATAGGTCAAATCTTACCGTGATCCCAGGATCGGAGGTTTGTGGGGTGAAGTTCTTGAACTTGTATCATTTCTGGAGCAGCCTTTCTCCTTGAATACACTTGAGGAATCCTTGGAGTATCACGAGGGACACGGGATGGAAAAGAAGATGGAGGTGACTCACTAGATGGAATAGGAATAGAACGTGATTCGATACAGATTTGAGTAGGAGGAAGATCAAGAGCGTTAATGGATTCAAATGACTCACAAGTGTTATCTTCTATCATTGAAATCTCCCCCTGATGATAAGACTTGGAGAAGAACGCAATATATTCAAAGAAGGTAACATCGGTCGAGGTGTAACTTTTGAGATGAAGGGTGGTAACACTTGTACCCTTTTTGAGTGGATGAGTATCCAAGGAAGACACATTTGATGGCACGAGGGTCTAGTTTACCTCGTAGTAGACCATGGATATGAGCAAAGGCAGTGCACCCAAAAATCCTAGGAGTAAGTCCATTTGTGGTTTGGAAATGATAGAAATTGTTGAGAAGTTGCATGAGACTCTTGTTGTCTAAGATACGTGAGGAAAGTCTATTTGTCATGTATGTGACATTAATGACAACCTCTCCCCAATAGGATTTAGGCACATTATTGTGGAAGAGAATGACATGAGTAGTGTTGAGTAAATGTCTATTTTTTCTTTCTACTATTCTATTCTGTTGGAGTGTATGAACACAAGGCGAGTCATGAATAATCCCCTAGGATTGGAAATAGGGGGACAAGATTTGATTGAAGGAATCTCTAGCATTGTCGATCCTAAAGCTTTTGATTTTCACTCCAAATTGATTTTGAATCATTGAGTGAAAATTAGGAATAACAAAGACGACATCAGATTTTTGTTTGAGGAGAAACAACCATGTAACCCGAGTGCAATCATCAATTAAGGAGACAAAGCATCGAACCCCAGAAACATTGGGAATATTAGGACCCCATATGTCACTATGAATCAAATGAAAAGGAGTAAAACTTCTTTTATTGCTAAAAGGAAAGGGTACACGAGAATATTTTGCCAATTCGTTAATATCACACTGAAACTCAGAAACATCTAATCCTTGAAAAAAATGAGGAAGCATGACTTTTAAAACCCTAAAATAGGGATGACCAAGACGTTTGTGATACAACCAAATGTTGTCTTTATTGGAAGAACTGTGAAAAGACAAAGATAAATTATTCTTAATCTTCTTAGTGGATTCAAGGTAGTAAAGACCG
>JBBUKS010108900.1:0-26497 GCA_038050645.1 Hedychium gardnerianum
AAAAAAATGAATATTTTAAAAATATACTAAGCGATTGGAATATTTTGAAACTTGATACGTAAATGGATAATAGTGAAACTTACTCACGCACATGATTCAGTAAATTGTCGTTAAATTAAAGATAACTACTTATTTAAGAAAAGCTTACTTTTGTGTAATCGTAAAATAGATTGGAAGAACGGTAGAACTCACGAAATAGTAGGATTAGTGGAAAATTTTATTTTATATTTAATTTATTTGATCGGTTTTTTATTTTATTTTATTTGATGACACGTTTTGACAAGTTGTTTATTCAACTCACTGAACTTGTTGAGTCATACCCACCTACTCAGTTTATTAAGTCCAATTAGTTGATTTGTGTTTAATCGATCTAATTAATTCACATAATTCATTTAATCCTTCCGACCAAACCTACCTAAAACATTTCACCTTTTAAATCATGGAGTCTTGAAATTGTATGAATACTCCTTTGGGAGAGAATAAATAGTTGAAAAATTTTAAAGGAAAAAAATAATAATTTTGAAACAATTTTCATGATCAGAAAATTGAAAAAAAAGAGTTAATGAAACTCCTATGAGATTTTAGCTATGTTTTAGTAAAATGTTAAACTCAGTAAGAGCACCATGTACTTTAGTTCTATCATTCGAATACCAATTCAATTTATATTAAGACGAAACGCTCACTCCCAACGCCTCCGTTAGTCCGTTTCAAGACCAATACAAAAAAGATAAATCACAGAGACTAGTCTAACTAGTCCGAACAGTAACCAATACATGAGAGAATAAAAATCTAGCTACTAGACCAACTCAGTTTATATTAAGGATTCCATGATAAGAGGTGTATACTATTACCAGATTTCTCATTCGGCAGCCTGCACAAAGAAGAAAAAATTACATAGCTGGTGAAAGGTTCTGGGAAAACGATTTCCTAAGGGCTTACATTTGTTGGAACAAAATTGTGATCAATATCTATACGAGCACAAAAAAGTACTCTGGTGAAAATTGAATAGGTAGAACTAGAAGTTATGAATCTCTTTGACAACAATCTTCCTTCTCTAACCAATGAATAAATTTAGATATGCAAAGAAAAAATGTTTCTGGTATCTTGTCGCCAGAATGAACTGCCAATGAGGAAAATATGTCTAGAAGAAACCTGCGGGTGTTAGATTTCGCTAATGTTCTTAGAAACATGGCACCCCATACTTCTGGTGCCAAGCTAATAGCTCGCCTCAGGGAGCAAAACCCATTGACCAATCTTGTTGCTAATGCGTCTTTCTGCCAACATAAAAAAACAATGCACATGTAAGAAATTGAAAGGAAAACAAAAACTTGGAAAAAAAAAGTGATGCTACAAAATCTCACTCTGAAATCTTTGAATGACCACAATTGGCAATGATATTCTAAACTGAAAAATTGCAAAAACTGTAAACGAAAACATGAAGTTTAAATTTATGGAGCGGCTTTTATTTAATGGCACTTGTTTCACTAATCACAAGCCAGTTTGGCTGGTTACATATAATGCCATAGTTTAATTTTGTAACATGACCCTGTTTGATCATAATTGATGCTACAGGTCAGTTATAGTATGTCGCATATGGTTGTAGCAAATGCTACCAAAAGTTATAGTTAAATTATAGTGGGTGTCACGATTTGGTTAAGGTACCACATTTTGATTTTGTTGTGTATTGATACAATAGGTAGGTGCTGCAGTTCAGTTATAGTTGGTGTCACAATTTGATTGGAAAAAACCACAGTTTGGTTTTCTGACACAATGATATAGTTCAATTTTGCAAGATGCTACAACTTGATCATGCATCTGCTACAGTTTGGTATAATGAAACCAATAAACTTTGAGATTAGTGTTGCACGTGTCATTTTATGAAAACCCCTTGACTAGATCTTTGGTGAAATGGCCATCATACAAGCTCTATCCAGAAAAATGAATAGCAGGTTTAAGGAAAAGAAGAAAAAAAATGCAATGAGATCACTTTGCTGGGGACTTCAGCTACTGTAGTTTGTAAATGTTCAAACTCATACTGAATCTTTAAGGTTACCAGCAAAACCATGGTGAAAACTTTACTGGTGTTAATAGTTGGAGTGAACTAACCTCGAGCTCAGAACTTTCCATTGTCTTTTGGTTGTCAAACATGCACGACAACCCTGCTTCTTTAATAAAAGTGTCTGCAGCTTTGAGAATATCTTGAACCAGAAAAACCCGAACTCTCCAACCTTTTTCTGACAACACAAAATTGAGCAAATCCTCTGTGGAAGCAACCACAGAATGCATGTCAAACCCTTTCCGTGATAAAGTGGCTTCATTTTCTGTTTCAGATGATTGTTCAGAGATAGCTGCTATCTGAAGGCACCAATCAACATTAGCAAGGTGTCAGTGAAAACTGTACTTGGAACAATATTTTAACCAATAAGGACTAATTAAGATTTCCAGGAAAATGCTAACTACTGCAACAAATCAGGCAGGACAATAGGAAATTAACAACAGAAGTAGTTCATAAAGGAGCACATTAACTGACAGAATAAATTAATTAGACAAGTACTATTTTTTACTTTATAATCTAGTAATTAGAGTAATAAAAAAGGCTTTAAGTAATAAAGAATCAAGGAAAAGAAAGCGTGGGTTCATGTTTTCTTCTCACCAGACGCTCCAGCCGATTCCAGCGAATAGAGCCATTGCTTCGTATAAGCAGTTCCCTCAGTATTCTCCTCATATCGGGGTTTGGGTCTGCAAGAAGTCTCCCTATCACATAAGGATATGCACTTTCGACAACTTTAAAACTTGGATCCAATGCTTTAGCAGTCCCTTCCAAGGACCCCAATGCCCTGATAACCAGTGCATAATCAGGAGGCAAAGAGAAGTCGAACTCATACATGATATCATATAATTGATCCATTATCCCCTGCAGAGAATTGCAAATTATTTTCTGTAAAATAATTGAAGTTGATGATTTAACAATCAGGATCAGAATCTACATGCAAATAGAATGCATTCTTCCTACAAATCTGCCTTTCCAGTTTACTCCAAGAAAGAGTTTCGAGGTTCAAGGGCATAGTATAATTGCATGGATGAAATAAATTTCTTAAATCATAGGTTACAATATGATCCAGAATGAGCAGATTATTATCAGCAAAATGAGCTAGGATGATTAATTTAAAAAGTCCAAAATGTAGCCATAAAATGTTCTCTCCTTAAGATCTTAAAATCAACTGCTAGGATAATAGTTAGTTGGTCAAAAGATGACAACCACAAATAAACTAAACAAACTAGTGTTATTCATGTCATCTTTTCCTGCAGAGATAAGAAAGTATAGCTTAATGGATTCATTCATTGAAATTTGTCATAATTTAACGCTAGCTGACAATCTAATGCAACCCTCCTCCTTTATCCGGGCTTGGAACAGGCCATAACTGGTTCGTCGTGGGCGGAGTTAGAGATAAGAAAGTATAGCATCCAAAAAAAAGATGATAACCATAAATAAACTACACAATCTATATGACCTTTGCCAATTTGATTGGTTTCTCTCTAACTTTATAACTTGAGTAAAGATTTGAGTAAAACACTAGAAGAAACTTTTCAAGTACATAAAGGTACCAAGACATATATATTACCATGAGACAATAAACTAACCTGAAAATCATTTGAATATCTAGATCCTTCCTCACCAAATGATTCATGCAATGCATCTGCAACTGACTGAATATCTGTCCCATCAGGAATAAATCCCAGGGAAAGGAAGTCATTTGCCAAGCCTGATGAGTCACGATTGACGTAGTGTACAAGCTGAATATGTAATGATAATTGCTTGAGTTAGATACTAAGAGAGAGTATATAAGAAAAACTATTTTATACTAAGGAAACAACTTGTAGGTGAAGATCAATGTAGAAAAAAAAAAACAGTGTACAACAAAAGATGAAAGGCAAATATCCATTATAGAAATCTCATGATTCATAAGATAATAGATTACAACAAACTCGTATTTTACACCTTGACATTGGTGTTGTATTTTTACAGATATTTCACCCAAACAAGACATTGTTAGTACCATAATTTACAATTTTTCATTTCAAAACAAAATCACATCTGCTCCAATTAATAAGTCACTGGACCTTTCTGAGATATTCAAGGACACATAATTTATGGTCTAAAATTCACCGTTGTAAAGCCTTCTAATAATCATAATATGCAACCATGTAGTATCTTATCAATGTCCATTATACCTTGGTTTAGAAACTCTATTGTCTTATGACTGTCCTAATTTCCCAGTAGTTACCAATAACTAAACCGATCTGGCATTTGTTATAGGATCCTCTACATAGCGACCACACAATAATAAATAATTTTTAAAATCTTCTTGCTTGTGCCAGCACTTTCAAATATGCCATAATTTGGTACTAACATTAGAAGGGTACTAATGATAGCAGCAAAGGCATTCACAGATCTATCTATGCCATTTGCATCTATGAATGGTGTTATGTAGCTGGGAGGGTCTAAAATGTGTGATTATTCAACCAACATATCCCATTTCCAACTGAAAGTTAAGATGAATTGAACATTTTACTATGAAGATGTTATAGTTTAGTTGATCAATTTGAGCTCAGTATTAGGATCATACTGAATCTAAAACCAAGGGTTACAGTTGGTGACCTAAGCTCACTAGCACAAGATTTTAGGAAACATGAATAGAAACATAAACAAACAAAACACAGATCTGATTAAAGTACATTCCAAACTAGGAAAAAACTTCAGATCAAACCAGTAACTGCAATTCCATGTGAAAAGGGTAAACACCATCTCAAAGCAATCAAACACATTAACAATATAATTTCTGAACAAGTAACAAGAGCAATTTCTAATGTAACACAATACACATGATCTAAGATATCACTTGCATAAGGTATCAACTCATTGAACTTATCATAAATTCCAGAATCCGCTAATAAATTATAGACGCGGGACAAAGTGATTTGTTAGTAGTGACATATAATGTAGCTCACCACTTGGATAAGTCCTACACGGAAGTGGCGGGGAATATCACCCATCATACCAAAATCAAAATATGCTAGAGATCCACTCTCAGTGACCACAAGATTTCCAGGGTGAGGATCAGCATGAAAGTATCCTTCTTCAAGCAATTGTCGCAATGAACAGTACAGCCCCTGAAGTTGGTAAAAATATTAGCATAAGACAATAAGTTAAAATTAAAAGAGAAAATACATCTGATAGGAGTAAATGACTAGTGTGAAATCTATTCCTATGATGTGTTGATGCTCATGAGACAACCTTTCCTCTCCCAAAATGAACTAACCTCATCAGATTTAATAATGATGATTGGCAAGGCTTCACCTAACCACAGTTTGCACTTTAGCATGTTTGTTTGATGGATAAGTTCCATTCTCCATGTATGTTTGATAACAATTAGAAGGGTGGTCAACAAGAAAATATTAATATATGTATCTTAATGCTGTTTAAGCATTTGCAGCTATTTTTAAAATTTAATCAAAACACTTTGTTTGGATAGACTTAGTTGTGTAGTTATATACCAAGTGATGGCCAGTGTTTAAAAGCCAACCTCTAAGGTGCGCCCTGCACTGGCCAAAGCTATTTTCAGGCTTTACAATCAAGAAAAAAGGAAAGAAAATGACTACAAAAAATTTCACACAGGAAGATTTTCAGCCCTAGCATGTTATAACTTATCATACCGCTATATGGAGAAGAAGAATAAATAAGCATGATAATGAGAATCCTTACAATGAAAATTTTAAGTGAAATCGTACAGAGGTTCCATGTGACAAACGAAATGAGTGATGTTTATACTATAAATTCAAGACAACATCAATGTGCGACATCTCTTTGTACAAGGTTACTGATATAATTTTCTGATTGCAGTAGAAATATTACTTTCTTAAATCAAAGAGGAATCAGAAATACAGAGTACCTTCACTAGTTTTTATATGAACATTAAAAAACCAGTGCACTCTACTCTCGTCTCTTTCGTCCATACAGCTCTAGACTACATTGAAACTGTGTTATGCAATGATATATAAACAATTAATGTGACTGGGATATAATAACCCATGCATCATCCCATATATGGTTTCTTGCTGGAATGAAATATGGGATATTATGAAGCATCAAAAAGTACAGATTCAAATTTCCTCATCAGGATATGCAATTGAATTAAACTATCATCGAGAAATGACAATAGAGAATGCTCAGAATTACTTGATCGATTAACTGTTTCCGATTCAAATTAGCTTTGTTTATACGATGAGCATCTGTCAGCTTGATTCCATCTATCCACTCCATTGTAAGCAGAGCCTTCCGAGTGAAATTCCAGTAGATCTTAGGAACTTTGATGGATTCTGTTCTAGGATTATCATGACTATTAGCTGTGATCATAAGCTGAAGTTGGATAAATAAAGCAAGAAGTTCTAAGCCATGGAAGAAACAAAGCATCAGTAACACTTAAATGTAAGGAAATGGATAATGCAGAATAAATAAATAAATTTAGCAAATAAAACACAGAATCATGAAGAAAATAAATGTCATGATTAAAAAAAAATCAAAGAGACATGAAATTTATTAAATAAATCATGTAAGAAACTACATTGAACTTTTGTATTTGAGCAATCAAAATAGGTATGCACCATGACCCCCATTGTAGTGCTCCAATGTAGTCAAAGTAATGTGGGAATAATATATTAGCTTGGCATGTGCCTCAAGTTATCTGATTGTAACAACCATCTCTATCAATAAAAGAGCCCCTGTGATGAAATGGATAAGAGGTAATTCATCAAGTGATATGTGCACTATCCATTCACGGTATTATGTGTAATACAACTTGGAAGTGATAATAGCTGTTCCAAGCTTATTGATTTCTTGATCACTCAAATGAGGCATTCTAGAACCGTCAATACTGATGGAAGCACCTCACATTTGGCTAATTATACAAGAAAAGTAGATGCAATTAACCAAGAATCAAACAAATTGATCATTTTCTATCAATTTAAGTTGATTACCTTCTATCACACACAAATCAACCACAAAAGCAGTAGAGGAAGCAAGAGAGGAAAATGGATGATAAAGTTCAGTCCAGGTGGGATGTGAGGTTTGCAGCAAGGATGAAAGGAAAAATGCACGGAGGCTTAGAACAGACGCTAAGGCGAGCAACAAAGCTTGTAGTTTGTAGTACAATGACAGTCAATAAATTTAGCAACAAATGCAATCGGCAACAAATCTCTAATTGACGCATGAGGTGAAGCCTCAAACAAGGCATTGGCAACAAAGCTCTAGTTGGGGCATGAGACAAAGCCTTAAACAAGGTGCATGTATATGGATTATGGACAAAATACTTTACAGTAAGGACGAGAGGATTAATGCACAGAGGATTGGCTCGAAATTTAAAGTGAGTAATGAAGCTCACAGTATGATGATGGTCAACAATTCGGCAACAGGTGCAATCAGCAGCAAAGCTCTAGAGTGGGTGAATGCAATAAAAACTCAAAAGTGATGCAAGAAGATGGACAAAGTTCCTTTAGGACTCATTGAACCAAAATCACACTGAAGTTTTATATATTAAGTTATACTTCATTAATACATTTATTTGATACTATTAATTAATCCCATTATGTATTGAATACTTTCATAATTAAAACATTCCAAACAATTCTAATTGTTTTTTCTTCTGTACATAAACATAATGTAACAATAGCATCACTCAAATTCTTTTTTGTTATAACCAACAGACACCCAAATAGTGTCCATGTCAACTAAACTTGGTTCAAAATAATAAAACATTGCTAAAGTTAAAAAGATCTAATTATGCAAATGATTGAACTGAAAAAGAAAAAGGTCAAATGAAACTGCTCTGAACTTACTTGATGCATAGAGGGAAGCAAATCTTTCCGCATTTTGTGCTTCCAGGATGTAATCAATTTCATCAAACATGTGTCTAACCTGTTTATTGTCAGACCAGATCAGAAGCATGTTGTAGGCAACAATATAACAGCAAGGCTTTTACTACAGAGGACACAAAAAAGTAACCACCAGAATATAACATGAGTGTCAAGCTTCAAAAGATGTAAATAATTAGCATCATAGCTATCCTGCAGAAAATTGTAATACATAAGCTGATAAGCAAGAAATCTACACTAAAAGTGAGCCATAAGTTCTATCCTTTATCATTTATTTATCTTATGTCATCAAGATTATTTTTTCTCTCCCATTTGTTATGTCACTAGATTTTCCAAATAGACAAGCATCATGATTAGCGAATATTTAGTCTATTGTGATTGCAAAATATAGAATAGAAACCAGATCTGACTTTTGGAAATTGGAAGAGAAAATGACCCTACAGTGATCAGAATAGGGTTTTCCCTGGCAGAGATGGGATTCAGGTTATTCCACCATCAAGAAATTACTTTAGTTAGTCTATTTTTTATTCAAAAATAGCTTTTTGTTAGAAACTAGGATCAACTAGGGTCTGGTACAGTTTTAACAATTTTGTAACTTTATATTTCTAAAAGGAACTTTAATTAGATTTTATTGTTAAATCATGTTTTTGAGTTTTTTATATGGAAATCAAGTTTTACAATTAGTAAATTTCACAAAGCCACTGATGTAGCACCAGGAACATTTCAACTCACCAAGATAGTAAAATATTATTAATTCAAAAAAGATCCAATACAAGGGATCCAATACAAGGGTACTCAAAAAAGTACCACTTAATTACCTAAACCCTTTAACAAATTCCCAAATGAATCTAAACAACTTTTTAAAAAAATCTAAATGAACTCCCAAATAAATCTAAACATCCTTTTAATTATTTTTTTTTAAAAACTAATAACTAAATCTCCCTTTTAAAGAATCCCTGACTATGTCTGTCACACCCTTAAGGAATGAAAGTTGCAATGCGCCTTTCAGAAAGCGAATTTAGAACCTGTGGAAAGAAGATCCAAGTAAAAATTCTAGCAATGTCAATTCCTGTCGGTAATTTTAAATAGTTACAATTGCAATCGAGTAATAAAGTTCTATAGTCCATTTAGAGACTTCTGCCAAATTAACATCTCAATTTCAATATAGGCACTCAAACTTATTCAAGGATTACCTAAAGGAGAATATAAAAATCAAAGACACATAGAAATATCAGAAACGATAAGTGGAAATGAATACATAGTAACAAGGATCGAACTCACCATCTCATTGACAGCTACCAAGAGATCTTTGCGAGCCTTCGCAAATCGTTTCAATTGCCCCCCAATCATATGAAACAATAGCGCGTCAAGGGTCAGAAAGAAACTCATGCCAGGTCTTTGTACTTTAACAGCTACAAGCTCCCCAGAATGCAGATGAGCTGCATGACTTGATATATCAAAGGGATGTGTTTAACCTCAGAGATTCCAGAAAATTTAGAGCTCCATAATGGGAGTTGACAAAGACATTCGCATTGATATAGATTGCTAACCTTTATAAACTTGACCCAAGGATGCTGCTGCAATTGGTTTTGGACTTATATCTGCAAAGGTTTGATTAATTGGAAGTCCCAACTGAGATTCAATAGACTTGATTGCATCAATAGTAGAATATGGCGGTATTTGATCCTGAATTTAAAAAATGAAATCAAATATAGATTAAGAAATGTTAAATGAAAGTATAAACACCAGAGTTAGAATAACAAGGATGCATAATGGCTTCAAGCTCAATTAGTAAACCATATAAAGTCTCCCGTAGGACATGCCCAAGCCTAATCATCTGCTATTGTTCGCAAGCATAAATAGGTTGTATTGTGACTCATTATGTAATTTGGAATCAGATGCATAAAGTTGTAGTTCACTAATTTCTTTCTGTAAATGTATTGGCTTCTAAATACCTGTAGCTTGGAAAGTTCTTGACAATAAGCACTGGGTAATATATCAGATCGTGTGCTAAGTGCTTGCCCAAGCTGCAAAAAAGGAAAAAATACAAGAGTTATTTACATGTTCCACAGTATGCAAATAATGTGTTAAAGTGCATCATGGTCTGGCAAGCAGCTTGAAAGATATAAAAATGTAAAATCCAATGTTTAAACTAGCCAATTACAAAAGGGACAAATAAATAAGCTCTAGTTCTTTTTTATAGGAAGCCAGCCTGCCACAAGCAAGATTGGATGTAAAAAATAACCACGCATATCATACATATCTAGGAAGGTCAAGTTGCACAAGCAAGCACAGTTATCCAAAGAATAAGCTAGCTCTGTTCTTCACTAATTTTGCCATACATCAGATAAGCATTTTAAAAAAAAAATCCTATAAACTTCTCAAACAAATGATCAAACTCCTGAAACAGGGTTAGTAGAATATAATAACAAAGAATCACACTATAGCTAGTTATCTAAGATCAAAAAGTTATCTATTGTGATATGCTCATAATTCATGCTATGGTAGTTGTCAATTTTTCAAAAAAAAACATTAATAAACAAAATATTGAAATTCTAGTACCACCAGTCAAAAAGCGCATGAGTCTGAAAATAGCACACTTAATTCATTACAATTGGTTAACAGACTAAACAGTATTGTATAAGGATCCAAGCCAGTCATTGAGATCAGACTTTGTATGGTTAGCAAATTTAGAAAATACTAATCATGTTACAAAATTGAGAAATGATCCTGAGCAGCTGTCATCAAGCTGCTAAAGGATTATCCAACCCTCTATTACAGATAATTTTATACAAAAGGTGATGTAGTTGCCAGTTGCAGGCATGTAGACAAAATGGATATCATTAACCAGAAAACTTCTGCACAGAGACAATAATAGAAATGCCCTTTTCTATATAATCAATAAACTTGGTAGTGGAGTTAACTTTGACAATCAATAGTCATGGATGCCTAATAAGAGGCATTCATGATAGGAATGAGAAAGACAAATAAATAATTATATGAATGGAAGGAAAAAAATAAAACTTTAAGTGGATTACCTTGATATAGAAAGGGCCTAAGCTAATGAGTGCCTCCCTAAACTGAAAAAAAAAATTAAAATACAATTAAACTAATTTCCAGTAAAATTAAAAAATATATATTGAAATATGGACAAAAAAACAAGTATATAAAAACAACCTGCAAAACCATATGAGTGATTTTTGGTTTTATCCAGGTCAAAATTAAGCTCGGTGGAAAGATATGAGCGACCAAGATAAACCATACACAAAAATCTCTCCACCGTCTTTTTTACTCGCTTCTTCGTGCCCAAAAATAAAATGCTATGAATAAGACTGCCCTAGATATACAATACCGGGTAGTAGAGATAGTATTTACTTGTGAAAAGATAGTAAGACTGCTATTTACTGAACCGGGACAGGTGAACAGGTAGTAAGACATCCAATTATGGGCAGTCGATAGTAGACAGTGTTTCCTATGTTGACACTACATTGTATGATATATTACACTATAAAAAAATTATTCTCCGTTATTATAGTACAGTATGGTGTGCAGTATGTACTGGTCCAACTGATAATGTAGATCATCCATCTCATTGATATTTTGAATATAGAGTCTAAATAACTTAATTAGACAATGAAATTATAGCAATATTCAATCTACCACAATACCAAGAAACTGACTTAGGATAGAACATGATCGATCTATAAACATTTCTACACCAACTTCAAATTACTTGTATTGACCCAACTTATGGCCAAAGTTACACACATCTGCACTTAGCCTGATCGCTGCCAAGAATTGTCGATATCACCTTTGTCATTCATTTTAGCATCAGTGACCAAAGCACACCATAACCTTCATCTTCCTTTCTCAACAGGTTGCAAATAAGTTCTTGAATCCTTGTACACAACATAAACTGAGTTTAATATGCAGGAAGCATTACAGGCATTTCTGTAGCTGTTCTGTTGTATTTCCATTTTCATCTCTAAGTCATTCCTACAAGCTAAAGAGTAAATCTTTATACGCAACAAATATTTTATTCAATATGCATTAATTTATATTCGCATATCAAACAGAGGTGAAAGAAGACAAAATTGGCGTGATTAAGATTAGTAAAACTAGTATAAAATTTGGGAAGCTTCCACTACTCAAAAACGCAATGTCCAGTTTAGAATTCTAAAAAAAAAAATAAGAAGCTGAATCTGTTTATGAATTGCGATTAATTAGCAAACAGCAGGAAAAAGATGCTATTGAGGGATGACTGGTTCACCTTGACAGCTCGCTTCCTTATATCTCGGACAAAGAAATGCCATACGGTCAGTTTGGCCAGGTAAAAGGAAATGATCGCCGCTCTATACAGCGCCAAGAAGGGACCAAACCGATGATAAGAAAACCAGGACTTGGATCCGTGGGCTCCCAGGATGTGCCTAAACTCCGTCTCCAACGACTCCTTGCGCAGCTTGGCGTACTCCGCCGACGGCCTCTCCCCATGGACACTCGTGAAGCCAGTGGAAAACCTAGAATCTCAATCAAAGTGAATCACACACGAACCAATAAACAGACTGTTAAAGCATCGAAGACTCACTTCTGAATCAGAAGAAACGACCAACAACTCCCGATCCGGAGGCCATCTGAGGATCTAATCAGCGAGCAATCCGAGGAATCGGGCCGACGACAAAGATCTAAAAAACGAGCATTCTTGCAATGAGAGAACGAGCGAGTCAAAGAAGTAAAAGGTAACGGGAGGAGGGTTACAAGAGGAGGGAAGATGTCTCCAGCGGCGGCGATTGAGGAGCAGCCGGCGGAAAGCATTCGTCATCGGCGAACCCTAATTGTTCGAACGCATCGGCCGAGGAGGAAGAGAAGCGATCGGAGAGAGAGGAGGCGGGGAAGAGGAAGGGGAGACTGCGTAGGAAAATTGCAGCCGCAGTGTCGCTGTGTCGGTGGTGGAACTCGCCGCAGCCGCAGCCGTTGCTAAATACATGAACCGGACCGGACCGGATGCCGTCCAAATCGATTCAACCGACTGACCGACCGATTCATCGGATATCCGAATGCAGAAAAGAGTTTGACGACCGATGAGAAATTATTTAGCCCCATTTTTTATAAGGACTTTAAAATAAATTATATACGATAACAATTAAATCTTATTCCTGAAATCGAATCCTCTTTAAAATAAATTATATATTTAAAATAAATTCAGAATTAAATAAATATTTTCCTTTAAAGATTTTAAATTTTCAAAAGAGTATTTTGGTGATTCTAGCATTCTAAAATATATTTTGAAATAGAAAATAAATTGTGAAGGATAAAATTAAATTTTCTTTAATTTTTTACAGTGAGTTGATCCAAGAGTGAGTGAAATTTCGATTACATCGAAATAATCAATTCGATTAATTTAAAAATTATTTTTTAAAAAATAATAATTATTTCAAATTATTCATTCGATGATCTTCGTTATAAAATTTAAAATTCAGTTTGATTTGATGTTCATTATACAATTTAGAATTTAATTAAACCTATTAGAATAAATCTAAAAAAAAATTAAAGTACTGATATGTTATAATTAATCTACTCATTCAAATTTATAATAACTTAAAAACATATATATAGTCAAATGATACAACCGAGTGACATCAACAAATAAATTCAAAAATTAATTGGATATTGAATATATAACATTGGATTGATGATAAAAGAGATATAATGAAAAATAAATATATATTTTAATAAATAAAAAAATTAGATATTTAATTTGAATATTTGAATCAAATTAATTAATTTTATATCAATTCAATTTTAATAATAAACTTGGATAGATTTGTGCAAATAAAAATTTGATTAATTTAATTTTGATTAATTCATTTGGTTGATTTAATTTTAATCGAATCCTATGTATATATTATTGATATTTGATTATATTTGAATTTGATCTATAATTAAATAATAAAATAAAATCATTATTTTTAATACAAGTTCAATCCATTCAAAATTAAATTAAACCAAAATACATATGAACAGTCGCAATTTGGTCTAGTTCAATTCTATGTCAAATACAATTTCTACTATGGAAGTCACTAAAGCAATAAAAGAGTTTTTTTTTCTTACAGTAAAAGAAGCCCACAGAATTATGCTAGTTATTGACTTATTGTATCAAATTCCCCAAACAGATTCAATTCCAAGCTTCAAAAAAGAATGTAGATGTTTGAATCTCTCGATGAATATTCCGAAAGTTAACTTTGAGTGTGCATAAATTATGCTCCGAATTTATCGGATAAGTGAACTAAGAAAAAGTTATCTACCTCCAGAATTAGTTGGGGCGAAGCTTAGAGTAAGCTTAGATTACTAAAAAAACAAGAGTGTAGATTCTCTAACCAAACTTTTTGCATACTAACAATTGCATTGTAAAGTTGCATAAACTCAATCCATTCATAAGACATGAATGTGTACCATGGATAATGGATGCAAACAGGAATACCAATTTCAAGAGAAAGAGAAGAAGAAAAAACAAACATCAACATGATTTACATTTTTGCATACAAGTTGACAAGATGAAGAGGTTGATTGACAATTATACAGAGTCATAAAGCCTAATGACTGATGGCTTTAACAAGTGACTTGTAAAAACTCTATACAAGTTTGCTAGATGTTGAAACCCAAGTGAAGTAATGCAACAGTCAGCAAAATATGTTTAGCTTGATGTCATAGTGCCACTTTAAAGTAACACAGTTTAGGATAGAAGAAGCATGAAGTTGAAAGAAAAATAATAAATGGATAAATAAATAAATATGAAAACAAAGAGGAAAACACAATCTAATATGTATTCGGAAGTCAGAGCCATGGGTCAATTCTACTATGTTGTTCTTAAGCGACATCATCTAGGTTGTGTGGGTGGCAACACAAATTTTTGGAACTGAAGACATTGATTGGCAACAAAGTGAAGGAGAAACCATTTGTTGGTAGACATACGAGGTTGTTTTGATTCATCAAATGAACATTATATTCCTAAGAATAATGATGCGGAAGTTTATCGATATATCCACCAAAATGGTCTGATTAAACACAAAAACATCCAAGGTGTGGAAAAACTAAAAGTGGAAATAAGTCTGAAACAAAAACATGTTAAACTAGGATCCATGCGAAATTTCAGTGTTTGTTAGTGTGACTCAGAAAAACCCAAAGAAAATGATGAAACAACTAGAACAGTTCAAATTTGTGCGGATAATTAGAATGAACCCAAATATGTCGAAATAAAGAAGTGTTATCTCTGCTAAAATACTGTGAAAACATAAAATGATCGGCATTAATGCAGTGAAGCACATTCTTTAATCTTGGACGTTCATTTACAGTAGTTAATCTCAGCGAGTACTGAGAATATATCTACTAGATTACCGATAAGATTGAACCTCATATATATGCCAGTTTCCTGAAAAAAATACAAACTATTTGAGAGATGCAAAATCAAGCAATGAGCTGAAAATGAGATTAACAAGGGCATCTCTTAGATATCTGTAAAAAAAAATGTAACTGTAAACACAGAACAGTTTCTCAACAAACAACAGAAATAATGTAGTTTGTGAGATTCTTCTAAACTCAATTGTGTGATGTACGTTATACTACTTGTTCTATTTGGGGGAAAAGGGTAATTTCGTGAGGTTCTTCTAAACTCAATTGTTCACAATGTATAATTACACTAATTGTTCTAGTGGGAAGGAAAAAAATCAAGCAAGACCCTTAACCTTTATCAACTAGCAAGCACACGTAGACAATTTAACTTTAAGACTTCACATAACACAGTTGATTATCATTATTTCAACGAAAATTACATGCAAGTTGTCCAAGAAGAACAAAGAGACCAAGAGATAAAGAAGCCCTAGTAAAGTGTTGTCGAAGCATACTATACAGGAAGGGATCATCCATGGCGAGCCAAGAAATGCATCCATAGTTCTCAGACAGCAGGAATATTGTCAAAAGAAAAGCCTTTATACCCCTTATACGCATAATAAGCTATCCTCGTGTAGTAGAACCCTGGCAGGAACAGCACGGACCCCAAAATCGCGAAGAAAACCCCTAATTCGTCCAATGCCAACAATAGGGTGTGAAGAAGGACCAGCATAAAGAGTTGGTACTGGACTAAATTGAGAGGGAAATCAGGTACCGTGGGCGCGGTCGCCGCCGACGCGGTTGGCGGCCATGATGGAGCCGACGACGATGGCGAGGGAGCCGAAGACGAGGAGGGCGACGGCGAAGGCGATCTCTTTGATGGGGGGCCGGCTGCGGATGGCGTAGCTGGAGTCGTCCATCATGATGTCCTCGTCGGAGATGGAGAAGGCGTGGTCGACGTACGCCATCGGAGGACGAAAGAGGAAGATCCGCGGCCCGACGTCAGAGGGATGCGGAAGGAGAAGGAAGAAGAGATCGAAGAGGAAACCCTAGAAAGGAAGGAAGGAAGGAAGGAGCAGGTCTACCACGCTGCTCTGCGTTGGTTCGCGGTCTCTTTTCCCAGCTGACACGCAACTTAGCGGACGACAACTGACGTACGAGTAACAACTTGTGTCGCGAATTTTTTTACGATACGTCGAATCGTTGGTCGTGCTTCTAGTCGCGACCTAAAAAAAATTAGGTACGTGATTTCATTCTAATCCTCCAAAATTCATTATTTGATAACTTAAATATGGATATTGAGATGAAAGATAAATCTCGGCTAATAGTTAGGTTTTTATTTTTTTTTGTATGTATTAGTTATTATTTGAATTAATTAGATTAGTCTTCATAATTTATCTCCTCCGTATTAATCCTGAAATAAACTGATAAAAATATTGAGGGTGAGCGTTTCGTTTTATCATCACGAGATCTCCAGGTCTCGTAAAGATGCTCAATTCATTAGTAAATAAAAAATTTATTATAATAAAATAATAATTAATTATTAATAGACATATATTTTTTAAAAAAAATCTATTCCTTAATTACGAATTTATTTTTTATATATAATTTTAAGAGAATTATAAAAATATTTCTCATCATTAATTATTTGACGATGAATTATAAATTTACTTTATAATTTATTTATTTTTATATAATTTTGAGATTCACTATCTATTAAATTTTTAATTACAAATCGTTATTTTTATGATGACAAAAAGTGAAACGCTCATCCCAACGCTTTCGTCATTTCATTTCAGGATTAATACGGAGGAGGTAAATTACGAGAACTAATCTAACTAATTCGAATAGTAATCAATGTATGGAAGAGGACAAGAACCTGACTACTAGCCAGAATTTGACTCTTAAATCTCATGATAATAACACTTCATGTATTAGCCATTAATCCATCCCGTAAAAACTATAAATCGTTAAGGCTATAATATAAAGATATTAAATTATCATTTAAATATTTATGATTTAATTTTTAATTATAATATATTAAATATTAAAATTTTAAGTTATATAAATATTTTTTAATTTATTTTAATAATTAATAAAAAAAATATAAAATCGAATCTACTTTAATATTATTTGATTTATTTTTATTTTTTTTCAGAGGTAAATCGTTGAACGCCGCAACTGCCAACAACCCGTTCCCGACGCATTCCCATGCTCGAAACCGACACGTGTCCCTGCTCATTATCGAGGAGAACGTTTACGGATCCGGTGACGTGTCCAAATGACACGACGCTGTCGTCCAATAACTCGATGGTCAACGTCAGCGACCATAACTTGGACCACGTCGATTCAACCGAACCGGGTCCAACCGGCAGCGAGAGCGACGTACGCGTCCTCCGTCTACTCCACGTCTCTCGACTGCATCACGAACACGTGGCGGCTGTTCTCGCCCTCTCAAAACTCGCTTTTAAATTTTCTTATTAAAATTTCTGACCGTAAATTAATAATTAAATAAAAGAAAAAAACTAATTAATTAATTTCGACCATCTTCTTCCTCTTCTGACTTCAAAACCAGACCCGGTTTACCCAAACCGGCACCAGGTTTCTTCCGGATCGCCGCCTATAAAAAGGAAGGCGCGACGGCGAATCCTTCCGACGGCATCTATGGAGAAGCAATGCGAGCTGTGCGGCGGCGGCGCCTCCCTCTACTGCGACTCCGACGATGCCTTCCTCTGCTGGTCCTGCGACGCCTCCGTCCACGGCGCTAACTTCCTCGTCGCCCGGCACGTCCGCCGCGTGGCCTGCTCGGAGTGCCGCGCCGTCGATGCCGGAGCCTGCTTCGTCTCCGGCGCCATGGTTCGGCCCTTCCGCTCCCTCTGCCGCCAGTGCGACGGAGTCGAGCCCTCGATCTCGTCGTGCCTGTCCGCCGCCGAGTCGACGACGGCGTCGCGGCCGGAGAAGCAGCGAGGCCCATCGAAGCGGAGGGGTCGGCGGCGCCAGTTTGGAGAGGCGAGGGCGGAGCGGGTGTTGAGAGTTTGGAGTGGCAGAATGGGGCTGAAAAGCGCGCAGCGGTGCGCTGCCGAAGCAGCGCGATTACTCTCTTCTCGTTCGGTCGTGGTCGGAGCGAAGCCAGGACGGGTAGCCCTCGCGGCCGCGCTCTGGTTCGCCGTCAAGCTCTTCGCGCGGCACGGCAAGGACGACGACGGCGTCAAGAATGAGAATGGCAACGAGGAGCCTTCCAGTTCCGGCGATTCTCAGAGCTGCATGGGCGCGGTACTCCGGCGACTCGAAGCGTGTTCGGGGGTGCCGGCGAGGCTCATCGCGGTCGCCGAGTCCCGATTCCTCCGCATCGCGTCCCGTCGCTGAGTCACTGAACTCGCTTCCAGACCGCGTGCCCCCCACGCACGTGCGCGACACATGCTGTTCATATTTTTACGAGGAAATTAATAAGCTTTTAATTTTCGATAATGGAAGAATCGAAAATTGTTATTATTATTCAACTCGGTCCTTTTGACTCAGTGGCAGTGAGTTGAATCGTTGGATCAATTTGGATTTCGGAAAACGCCCATTGGCCATAACTATTCGCCACGTAGCCAGTAGGGCCCACTATCTCCTCCTATCCGAAATCAAGAACCAGCCAATCAAAAACGAGAAAATAATTGACAATAAAATAAATAAATACTTGAAAAAGATATAGAGAGGCGTAGGGCATAGTTGAAGATCGAGAACCTTCTTCCGCCGCCGACCGGCCATGGCGTCCTCCGTTGGCCTTCCTCTCTTCTCTCCTGGAGCAGCGCTCCCTCGTCCTACGGTGTCGCCGCCTCCTTCCTCCATCCCGCTGCCACGCCGCTGGAAGATTCCCACCGTCCGCGCCACCGTCTCGGCGCAGCCCCTCGTAGCGGCGGCGCCCGACGACCTTGTCGCCTCCATCCTATCCAAGGTTCTATCCTTTACATATCTAAAGAACAAGAAATCGATGGAATCACACTGTTCCTAGGGTTTCTACAATTTGTCAAAATTTGAATTTCTTTTCCTTGGGAACTGGATTTCAACTTGATTTGGGAATTTTCCAATTTATCAGTTTTTTTTTTTTTTGCTTGTCCTCTAGAATCCAAATAATATATTTTATCCTTCCCTCCATTTTACACAATTTGAAGTTCATCTTCTTCAACAACTTCTGCAAAAGCAAATTTTTTTTTGGGGGGGGGAGTTGGAATTCGAATTGCTGCAGTTTTAGGGTTAGGTGAAAATAGATCGGTAATGGTGGCATTAAGATTGGTTGGTGCTGTAGGTGAAAGGAACTGATGGAGGGATCGCGCTTAGCAGAGATGGACACAAAGAGGTGTCGAATGTGGCTGATCAGCTCGCCGGATACTGTGTCGATGAGCCGGTCAAGTCCCCTCTCATCTTTGGAGGTATGTTTTAAGCTTTGTCGATGAACAAATTCTTGATAAGATACCTCACCGATGAAGGATTTAAACACTTCAACCGAAGTTTTATCTATCGAATTTATCTATCATTAGTTTAGGAAACTATGAACATCCAGGATTGTTTGTGCCAACTATTAGTCTAACAAGCTCATGCCTGGATATGCACCTCAGAATGGGATGTGGTGTATTGTTCAAGGCCGACATCACCGGGAGGAGGCTATAGAAGCGTAATCGGGCGACTCATCTTCAAGACAAGCGAAATGGTGCAAGCATTGGAAACTCCTGATATCGTGAGAAACAAAGTTACTTTTTCTATCTTTGGTGTCCTCAATGGAGAAGTATCCTTGAAAGGTAAACACCCGACACCCAATGAACATGTTCGGTAATTCTTTGTGATGATCATCTTCAGTTCTTTGACCTAAGAACCATTTTCAGGTAAACTGATTGTGCTGGACAGTAAATGGGTCCAAGTCATATTCGAACCCCCGGTGCTGAAGGTCGGGCCGCTTGAGTTCCCGTACGGCCTTCAAAGCGAGGTGAAGCTGCAAATCACATACATTGATGAGAAAATAAGGCTAGGGGTGGGATCTAAGGGTTCACTCTTTGTCTTTCTACGACGAGGATGAATAGGTTAGTGAATCGGAGGAATGTGGAGAGTCATTGTTGTTTGTAGAGTTGTGATGTATCTAGTTCTTTTACAAACTGTTTAATCTTTAAAAGAAGATTGCTTCATATAATCTTTTTTTCCATTTCTTTAAAGAGAATTAAAATTAGGAACATGATCATTTATTTTGAATAAGTTTGATATTTAACTCGATTACATCTCATTTATATTTGTTTAATACTAAATATATAAAATTAACAAGTTTACAATGCATTTTAAAGATTTATGGAAAAGCTTAAAGTAAAGGAGTTCGCCTCTATTCATGTTTATAAATAAATCACTTTAAATAAGTTTTATGATATCATTTTTTTGTTTTTAAAATATGTTAAAGATATTACACATTTAGGCTCCCTACAAAATAATTTATTTGTAAAAATATAATTTTTAAAAAAATAAATTATTTGTTAAAAAATATTTTTTTCTATATTTGGCACATGTATAGAAATAGATTATTTTTTATTGTTGGGATATGATACTAAAATTTATTAAAAACATATTTTTATATATTTTATGCATATAGGAAAATATCAAGCGGGTTGAGCAAGCTGGCTCATTCATTATGTCCAAATTGGTCATTCTAATAGTCCCTAAGATTTTCCCACGTCATTAAAAGAAAATAAATCAAAAAATTAAAATAAATATCCTATCGGCTTCATCCAAAATCGACTCTTTATCTTTTTCGATCAAGGATAAATATGTATATGAAATGAAGAGGACATACAATAACCTATGGATCTAGACTCCGGTTCGTCATATCCGGATAAATGCTAAATCAAAATTGAATGTCTATAGTGTCGTCTAATGAGTCAATATCGCACACAAGGATTGACATTTTACATCAAGCATCTAGGTTGATGTATGCAAACACCAAACATCCCTCACGATCAAACACAATCATGAATACAAACATAATCACAACCTTACAATCACATTTATCACTACAACTAACGAAAATCGACTTTTTCTCAATTCTACGATACATGTGCCCATGTCAAAATCGATTTTTTCTCAATTCTACAATACGTGTGCCCATGTCGATCAACTTGCTCAGAGCAATTAACTCATGTGATTAGCCTAAACCAACCAAACACACCTAGCTAGAGCAAGAAATGAGTCATGTTGCCCCCACGAGTGTGGTATAGTAGTAAAGCATTTAAGTGAATAATTAAGAGAATTAAAATTTAAATTTCAATAAAAATGAATATTTTAGAGGTAGATCTCTAATTATGCATAAATTATACTCCAAATTTATCTAATAAGCAAATTAGAGAGGAAAACCATCTACTTCAAGATTAGTGTCAAATTATTATGCCTTAGCATAGTGCCAAATTCGAAGGGCACAAGCTATTTTATAAATGAATTTGTGCATCATAAATCCAAATTTTCTAATTTTTAAAGTCGTCAACTCATGTGACAACTTATATTAAAAATTCCAAGTATGAGTTTGTGACTCCAAAGATATTAAAAATCTTAAATTTATACAACCATAAGCTGACTTGCAAGACCCTAAAGATATCTAACGAAAGGGGTATTGTAACAACCGATCAAAACTAAAGGGGTAAAACGATCATTTAAGAACTCTAGGAGGCATTTCAAAAAGGGCAAACTATAAGGCAAAGTGAAACTTTCTCTAACAATATTATCCTTGTTGTCTATATGCATAAGATTTTTTTTTAAACAGTCCATGACGAAACTCCCATCAATATACGATTTCATGAAGAATTTATTGTATACAGTGTTATCCTACTTTATAAGAGATTAATTTTGAGACTCGAATTTGTTACTTCTAAGTTACATGGTAGCAACTTTATCATTACGCCAATGCTTCTCTAAAGAGAAGATAAAAATGAAGAGAAAATTATTATTGAAGAATTTCACCTTCAATCACTTGTTTGTGAAATATTTGTGCTCCTATTTGTGTTGGCTTTTCTCTTAGAAAAAGGTAGTCTATTGTATTAACCTTACCTTACATTTTGTTGCTGACTCAAACTTGTGACCTCAAAGTCACGTGACAATAATTTTACTATTACCCCAAAACTCTCTTTCTTATATACTCATCTAGATTTAAATAAATTTAATCTTATTTTCTCGTTATTAACCATCTACATTTTTATATTCATAGTGGCCGGTGGAAAAAATTCCGTGAGACAAGACCGATCACCCCAGGACTAGTTGAATATATCATTTACATTTCTATATTCATCGAGGATGAAAAACAAAATGAAGCAAAGAGAGTTGACACAATACATTAGAACAAGAAGTTGAGACAATGAAGGCATGCAATTTTGTTCTGAGTAATATTTAACAGATGGTTTAGTATTCTTACTTGAAGAGAACAACATTACTTCCGAGAGTTGGCACGCGCCCATGAACCATGTCCCCGACATCACACGGTGCTCGGTCGATCGAGATTGCAACCGTCCAGATGCGATATAATCAGCTGCAGGACCATATTGTCTTGGCAAATTGTCGGTCCCCTCTTCTTGCTTAACTAGTGACCACAACGCATGAAAATCCAGGCATAAAGACAAGTGGACCGGTGAAGCTCCATGCTCTATTATTGTCTGATAGATCCATGTTTTGTGGCTTGGCAACATCGCAACTGCTTCCAGATCTATCCATCATCTCTTGCAAAAGAATAGAATCTACAGCATCCTCACTGGTTACAAACATTCCTTTTTCGATAGCCCTGTCACTTGAAAGTGGTCCGCGGCTGGAGAACAATTGACCGGAAATAGCCTCTTCGAGCCAGAAGACCCTGGTTGAGCTACACTGTCAGAGTTGCGAGCATGACCAATGTGTTCTTCCACAAACACTCTTTGGAGACAAAAATATCTTCTGGAAATCCATTCTCGTGGAAAATTCAGAAGAAATGCATTGGTGTTCAAAGTTCATTATGTAACATACCAGAACCTCGTGGTAGCCTTCATTTCGCGACTAGATCCTTAACAAATATCAGAAAATCCTGCAATTCTGCACAAACATGTGGACGACAAACCGATATTACTATGGACTCATACTTTCGAGGAGCATTATTCTTACAAGCAGGTCCATGTGCGAAGGTCAATCATCAGACAGGTTTTTACAAGGTGCATCTGATTGTGTATCATATTACTCGTATGCGTGCAACATATAGTCTAAAGCTTCACATGGCTATAACTGGAGAACAAGCTTTATCTGATATAATTCCTCATTAAAAGTCAATCCAGATGGCTCAGCAGGTTGAATGACGCTATCGACCATACCTCCAAAGATAAAGACGTAGCGTCTAGACTTGTCAGTGCAGGCGCCATGGAAAGACCTGTACAACAGGTGGTGGTGACCTTCAACTTGCAGCTTTTTCCAAAAATTTC
This sequence comes from Hedychium gardnerianum, assembly GCA_038050645.1. Taxonomy (NCBI): domain Eukaryota; kingdom Viridiplantae; phylum Streptophyta; class Magnoliopsida; order Zingiberales; family Zingiberaceae; genus Hedychium; species Hedychium gardnerianum. Next base: position 23,760 of record JBBUKS010108900.1, read on the forward strand.
TTGGCGATTTCTTTAAACCTACTGTTTGGAACCTCGGAAGAGCACCTACATCTAACACCCAAAAATCATCCTTCCTATGCCTCTGCGAATCTTCACCACCGTATATGAGAATCTTTCTCCCTGATACAAGTGTTGCTGAATGTCCAACTCGTGGAAGGGGCATTTCACTTGGTAAACCGTATAGCTCGTACTTGAGTTCCTTCCATTCGGGATTAGTGATACCGATGTCCAAGAGCCAAACATCATTAAGAACTTCATATCCTGATCCCCTCCCACCAAACAGAACCATATATGTTCCACCGATACAAGTTAATGTGTGACCCGAGCGCGGTGGAGGTAGCGACTTAACATTATTTATCTGATGCCATGTGCCATATCTGAAGTCGTCTGACAAATTCAGAATCCATGTATCATTAAGCCTGAGGCCGTTCAACCCAATTCCTCCATGCACCACCATCCTACGATCTGCAACACAACATGCAGCATGAGCTCCACGAGGAGATGGAACTACAGAATTCACATTCAGCAGCCTCCATGCGATTCTCATGTCTTGTCCCTCATAAAAGGTCTCTCCGATCCATGTATCATTCAAACGGTCTCCATTATCACTGATGCCACCAAAAAGAACTAGATAGTTGCCGAAAACAGTGCATGTCTGTCCAAATCGGCCACTTGGGACGCCTGAATTAATGTGTTGCCAACTTAGCTCCCTGTTGCATCCATTTCCAACGTATGCTATCCATGTATCATCAAGATGGCGTCCTAATAATTAGAGAAATGTACCTTTAAGGTCTCATTATAAAAAAAATGTGTGTCCATGAAAATAAAATCAACTCAAAATAATGAATAAATTGCATAAAATACCCTCCGAAGAACATTGAATTTCTAGCAAATGTTCTAAAATATTTTGGACTAATTCAAATTGGTATCTCGTGATTGACAAAGTTAGATGATATGGACCTACTTTTCTTAATTTGTTCAAATGATACAAGAATAGAACAAGATGCACTTCAAAAAGTAAACAAAATAATATTAGCATGCTGATGAATTTTTTACTTTGGTGATCAATATCCAGGAGTGAAAATTCATGGTAAAGCAGTAAAGGTTGAGCTGGATAAAAGAAAGGGATAGTTCAAAATTTCAGAGCTACTCATCTTGTTAAACTATTTATACAGTATTCTATCAAACAAAGTCACAAACATCAGAAAGCATAAAATTTAGTTCATAGATGTATTGAGAAGTAGCAGGTGATGACAATTCCAAGGGAACATTAGTTAACAAGTTGGCATGCCAAAGGCAATACTAAGATTCCACTACCATTGATCGCTAACTTGAATTACTGAAATTGTACACATCATTACTGCTAGTTTTAGAATATCTACTAAAGAAAAGTTTATCGAAAGTGAACTAGTTGTTCTAACATAATACTTCAAAATTTTCTATTTCATACATTAACCGTGATAACTACAACGAGGAAGAAAATTTTTCAATTTATGTATAGAAAATATTTAACAATCTTTAAGTTGTACTACAATAAAGTTTCATCCAGTGATAGCAGTGAATGGTGAGCTTTCCTTAGATTTTGATCAAAAAGAATAAATTAATTAATAAACTAATGTAGGCAGTGATCAAGTAACAAGAACCCAAAATTTGAAGGAAATGAGATCTGCTTATTTTTCAATAACAAGAATGTTCAATGAAATCTAAGAGAGAAAGATCTTCCTTGCAAACCATCATCTAAACATTCCGAAGTACAGAACGAGAAATAGGATCAACAACAATTTAAGGTGTATGGTTACATTCCTCTTCATAACTTATTTAGCGGCCAACGGCTAATGCAAGTCCAATTGTAGAACTAGCATCATCTACCACTTTCTACTTTTGCATACTCAATTGAAAAACAATCAATAGAAGGGGAAACAAGATAATTAAATCGAAAGTGGATGATATGTTGCAGCATACTCAAAAGGGTTACTACTCTTCATATCATCATCTTCTACTTGAGATCTATACAAAAAAAGTCTCTATGAATTTGATCTGACAAACTAGAAGCAAAAAATTAGATGCTAATAATCAATGATTAATCAGAATCAATCAGGGCACTGAAAGCTCAACCAGCAAAATTCTTAGACAACTGTAGTCAAACTCCAGCATTTCGACACTCAATTGTGATCTACTCGCAGGTTAATTAGTCAATATGATAGAAACCAGAGACAAGTGAAAACAAGGGTGCAAACCTCTTTCGGATCCACCGCCGAAGAGCACGAGCCAATCGGAGACGAAGGCGAGGGAGTGAGAAGCCCTAGGAGGCGGAAAGGCGCCACTTTTGCAGGACAATCGGCGGCAAGAAAGGGAACTGAGATGGGAAACTTGAGCATAGAGCCGCTTCCAGGAAAGCCGCAGCCTTTCTTGCGGGGAGAAGGAAGCGACGAGCGCGTCGACGCCGCCGCCGCCCCACTCCCGCCGGCATATGGGTTCCCACAGGGCGTCCGAGGAGGCGAGGGATCTGAACCTTCTGCAGGCCATGGAGAAGGAGAGCACGGATTCGATGGGGAGGAGGAGGAGTACGGAGATGATGTGATCGTTGCTCAACTGGGCTATACTTGGCGGGGAACTGGAGGAGGAGGAGGAAGAGAACGGAGGATTTGACGCCATGAGATGGACCTTCTTTGAGATGGCGATGGAGAAGGAATCGAGGTGCTCTGTTTCAGCCGCAGGCTTCATGGAAGAAGAAAGGA
>JBBUKS010109222.1:0-14623 GCA_038050645.1 Hedychium gardnerianum
TAGAAATACAAGAGGATGTATCAGACACTTCCTCTATATACTCTATTATCTCAATAGAAGACAAAGAAGACCTACCCGCCACATCTGACGATGGTTTGATTAATTCCCTTTTAGACACAGAGAAACATGAAACTTTACCAAACTTAGCACCTGAAACTAAAGATTTAATAGAACAATGGGATGAAGAATTTAACTTTATGTTCACGGTCGCAAAAAATTTACCTCTTCTCTTTCCTCTCCTCTCATTTCATTTCTCTCCTCTCTTTTTCTTTTTGCATGCATGGATAATATTATGATGCTGATTTTTCATACATAACTATTATGTCGCTGATTTTTAAAAATCAGCACCATAGTTAATTACATTATCTTTCGACACTACCACGAGCCTAATTTTCTGGAGACCAGGATCACGTTAGGGTTTAGAGCTGATTCATGGTTTTTAGCTTTCAGGACAACTAAACTATCGACAAATGACCGAGTACTCAACTACAGAACTAACAAAAATTAAATTGAATTGCTATGCAGAAATAGTAAAAGCGAAGGATTTGGAAGGGAATCAGAGTACGTGTTACCTTAAAGGAGCCGTTGTCCTTGGAATCCCTGCACCATTCGAGGCCAAGATCACTAGTGGTGGTATGATAGGTGGCCTTGAGGGAGTCTCCCCCCTCGAACTTTCTGGTGACGGCGAAGTCCCAGGCGTTCTTAGACACATCATAGCAGGGCTCCACCACCGTCCGGCGCAATTCCCCGTGCGCGTACACGTACTTGACCTTGCAGGCGCTCGGCTTACCAAAGGTATAGCTAACGTTGACCTTGTTTGAGGGATCGAAGACCACGGAGCCGTCGAGGGTCGTCCGGTTGCTCCCCAGGGGGTGGATGTAGGTCAAATTCACAGTCTTCTCCATCAACCGCACGGAATTCATGAATTGGAATCTCACATCCTAAATCGAGATAATCAGAAAATGGTCAATCGATGGATAAATTAAGGCGAGGGATGGAAGAAGAAGAAGAGAAGCAGACGTTCGTGGATAGGTTGTAGTCGAGGATGAAGGCGCCGGGCTTCTCGACGGAGAAAGCGAGGCCGTTGAGGGAGGGGCCACGGATGAAGGTGGAGTCGGTCATGGATGCCTTGACGCGGACATCGCCAGCGTTGACGGCGATAGTGGCTACGGCGGTGGCGCTCTTGTTTGCCTCGTATCGGCCCTTCAACGTCGCCTTCATTTTCTCCGCCCTCTCCCTCTCCCTCCGTGTCTCCACCAAGTGCTTTTCTGGCTAGAGAAGGGATGGGATTTGGTAAAAGAGGCGGCGGCCAATGAACACTGCCTCGCAGTCTTCGCCGTGATAATAACCTAAAGAAAGGGCACGGCACTGACTCTGAGCAGCGTAAAAGCGTTCGACTTTGACTATGTCATTAGTCAACGAGCGCCTCATCACACATTTGATCCCCGCATTTTCAGAGAGCGGCTCGTGGAAATCATTGACTTAATTATAGATTTTATTCATTCCCGCAGCCTCATTTTAGCAATCGGCTCGTGTAAACGATTGGAACGGTTATTCATATAAATGGCATTGATTTAAAGTAAATATTCCTGAGAAGGATATAAGAAATAAGAACTAACGGAAAAAAAAGATTGGATAAAATTGATTTTGGTAGAATAGATATGTCAAGTTCAGATAAACAACGGAAAACACCACACTAGCTCAGTTCTTACACTCACGGATTGAAAAACAATAATTATCATCATAATCTGGTACAAATAGAATCTGACTTGCAAATAAACAGGTTGTCTCACCAACACTGAGCCAGAAACTTCAATTTGAACGCAATTTGTGACAATTTAAAAGGTATAATCCACTTGTAACTAGCAAAGCTAGTAACTCTACAGCAGGAAACTCTTCCGAGTCTTGAGTGATTCTCTAGGGAGGGACGAAACAGAGAAAGAAGCCATCACGATGATATAGTTCTTAAATGGAATTTAGGCCATCGTTTCTGACATGTAAATCAGATTCCGAAAGAAATCTTAACCTGCCATCAAGTTCATGCAGGTACAGCAACTGCTTCATCCAATGCAACAACTCCTGGAAGCTCTTTTCCTTCCAACAGCTCCAAGCTAGCCCCACCACCGGTTGATATGTGGCTCATTACATCAGCTACTCCAACTTTCTCTACCGCAGCAACAGAGTCTCCACCTCCAATGATTGTCGTCACGCCTTTTCCACTGAGCTCCGCTAACTTCCTTGCAATGGCCTGCCAAGTCAAACAAATCAAAACATTGCTTTCTGGTGCCAATGTTTCACTCACAAAATCCAATGAACTTAGTTATGATTGAGAATCTCAAATGGTACATCCGAAGTATATTTTGGGGTAAGAAATTATCCAAACCTCCGTTCCAAAAGCAAACTTGTCAAACTCAAACACTCCCATTGGACCATTCCAAATAACCGTCTTGGTTGTATCTAGTGCATCACTAAATGTCTTAACCGAATCTGGGCCAATATCCAGTCCCATCCAACCATCAGGAATTTCAGATGCTGGCACAACCTGAAAAAAAAAGAAAAAAAAGAGTTGTTCTACATCACCAATTTGTTCTCAGCATTGATAAAATACACAGAATTATGTTATTCCATTTACATAACCCATAATAGTTTTCCCAAGCAACTAGTACGAGATTAGCAAACCTTGCTGTCTGCATCAGGTGCAAACTTATCAGCCACAACAACATCAGTTGGCAACAAAAGAGAGACACCTTTGGCTTTGGCTTTTGCAATAAGAGTTTTTGCAAGCTCAAGTTTGTCAACCTCTACCAAAGAAGAACCCACTGAGAAGCCTTGTGCTTTGTAAAATGTGAATATCATTCCTCCACCCAAAAGAAGAATATCACATTTCTCTAACAGTGATTCAATTACTCCAATCTTAGATGACACTTTTGAACCACCTACAATTGCTGCAAAAGGTCTCTTGGGGCTTGAAACAGCACCTACAAGATAATCAAGTTCCTGCAGATATATGGAATGAACCCTAAGTGTGAGCAATGTGAACAAAAACTAGGAAGCAAAATAAACAAGCATTTCAAGCAGCATATATTACCAATGTACAGTTCAAATGTGTTGCGATAGTATTTTGAAAACCTCAAATATACAGATGCATAATGACATATAGTTGTTTTCAATGTTAAGACCCACCTTTTGCAGTAGAAAACCAGAGACAGAGGGCTTCAAGAACTTGGTGACGCCCTCCGTTGATGCATGCGCTCTATGTGCTGTTCCAAATGCATCATTTACATACAGATCTGCTAGTGCTGCCAGCTTCTTGGCAAATTCAGGGTCATTCTTCTCTTCTTCTTTATAGAATCTTACATTTTCAAGAAGTAGAACACTACCTTCAGGAAGTGCATTGACCAATTTCTCAACTTCTGGACCAATGCAATCATCAGCTTTCTCAACCTATTCATGCAAAGAAAGCATACTGTGAAACAACAAATGTCCACTGGTAGAACCGTGTGCTTACTATCTACCATGAGTTAGAACTCAATCAAACCTTGATTCCAAGAAGTTCAGAAAGCCTAGGCACTATAGGGGCCAAGCTAAATTTCGGTGTGACACCCTTTGGACGTCCCTGATTATTCAAATACATAATGTATAAGTACAGTGGTAATGGCTCTAGAGTCTACACAACAAATGGTAGCAATGACAGAGTATAAGCATTATCAACTACAGTACAAAACAAAGAAGAATACAGCTTTTCTGTAACACAAAAAGACAATCATAACTAGACACAATGACATTACAATAATCCTTGCTGAGGCCACTTGAAATTGCAGTTCATTGTGGTATTTCAATAGCTCAACCAAAATGTTTTGAAGTAGTAAAAAAGAGAAGTAAAGAGTTTTGTAATTCAGTCTTCCAGTACCATAAGAATGCACAGGTGGAAAACATCCTGGCTGCTGTGAAATCATAAACTCTACAGTAATATCTAACTTTGGATTGTCACTTTTGTCTGAAAATGATTAGAATAAGAAAGATAAGAAATTAACCAAAATTCTCAACTTTGAACTTTCAAGGCATTGTTTTACATGAAAAAAAACTGTAACTTGCTGATCCAGCATGGAATAATTGCCCTTTAAAATTGATTTAACAGCTTATTTGGAATCAATTCCTATTGAAAAGAATATTACAGTGCAGCATTAGATCAAAAAATAATTCCGGTAATTCTAACTCAAACTCTTATGTTTGAATTTAAATAAGAAAATGAGAATTGGAATTCCTTTTCTTAGTTCTTACGTCTGGAATCATTGATTAGGGATATGCTTGCTACTATATTATAAATTCTTTAATCTCAAGAATTCTTGAGAATTCCCTAATGTAAATGTATAGATTTCCAATCTTTTCTTGAAAACAATAGATTTCCAATCTTTTCTTGAAAACAGAGAACTAATTTCCATTTTTTTTTTTTTGCCAAAAACGGGAATCTGCTACAGTCTTAAACAAAATTCAGATACCATAAACTTTTGGTGGTTCCGATCAAGTTGTAAAACAAATAAACAATAAATGTCGAGTTAAAAGTGCGAGCATTGCAGATTCATCCATAAGCTAAAGGTATAACATTTCAGAACGTCCATGAGAATGCAAACGGGTCAATCACCGTGCTATCTGATAGACGCCCGAGTTGCAACTGAGTTGGACCAAGAAAAGACGTTTACCAGATGGCTGGAGAGTATGACTTTGGCCCCTTTGCTGATCAAGTGCTGGATGGTCGGCACAGCCGCACGGATCCTAGTATCATCTGTGATGTTACGGTCCTCGTCGAGGGGCACATTCAGATCCGCTCGGACGAACACCTTCTTCCCCTTGAGGTCAGCCACAGTGAGGTCACCAACGCTCTTCTTAGTCATCGACACCACTCCACGAATCCCTCTCCCGCTCTTCCCAGCCACTGCCAGGATCCTGTCGGCAACGTGAGCGGTCAGCAAACGATCACCCGCCGGGAAGGCGAAACCCATCCGTCGGAGCCCAGGTCGAAGACAGACCGCGGCGGAGGCAGACGCCACCGCCACACGCCGTCGGGACGAGGAGGTTGGGAGGAGGGAGAGGGAGGCGGCGGCGGTGGAAGCCATGGATGGCGAGCGCTGGAGAAAGATGAAGAGAAGAAGAAGCGAGGAGGCAGCGAGGAAGGGAGTGAGGGTTAAAAAGGGATTGGGTTTGTGGAGGAGAGCGTAAGGGTGTGGATTTGCTTATCGACGAGGAGCGGTGGAGAGAAAGGGTGGCTCGATCGATGAGATGGTTGATTTGGGAGGGAGGTGGACTTTGCCACTTTGGGGGATGTTTGTGGGGAAAAAAATGACGGAGTGACGACTCACTTGATGAGCTTCTGTTACATTCCGAGGACGGTATACAAGTGTAAAACAGGTTCGATTGATTAAATCTTTATATCAATCATCCATAATATATCAATCGTGTTGCTCATGAGATATTTTGAGTAACCGATGATTAACAGATGAAGTATTATTATTATAAGATTTAAAAATTAAATTTTAGTTAATAATTAATTTATATATATATATATTAATTATTATTCGGATTGGTAAATTAATTTTCATGATTTTTTTTTTTGGGTTGATCTTGGAATAGAGTGATGAGAATACTGAAACGAGTATTTCATTTTTTTTTACCATCGTTTAGCGTTTCATTTTTAATTCATGGTATAGAATGTTATGATTAGACTCTCATAAATTAAATATTTAATATTTAAAATTTAATTATGACATATTTTTTCTTAGTAAATTTGAAAAACTTATTATCAGAATGGGCCTCTTTGTATGTTTTTTTAATTTATCATGATGACCGATAAGAAACTTTTGTAAAATCGGATTAGTCATTTTAGAATTAGTTGAGCCGAAAATTTGATATTTGGTACCAACTAAAAAAATAATATATATTAATTGTGTAACCTGCAGAGTAGGATATCGTGGTTAGGTCCTCCAATGATATACCAGACATCTACCGTTTGAGACTTAGTTATAACTTATTAGGGATTTTTCTTCTTATTGGTTAGCGGATTCAAAAATATTGATTGTAAAGATGGGCTTCCACGCGTGCTTCTTTAATTTATCCTAGTGATCTGTGAAAAACTTTCGTTAGGCCAAGTCGATCATCTCAAAATTAGTCAGACCAAAGACTTAAATACCTGATATCAACTAAAAAAAGAATATATCAATCGTGTAGCCCCTACAGTGCAGATGATGCACAAGAGTGTTGTCATAAATAAGTTCAAATTTGATTCTGAGTGGGTGGTATTACGAGAGATTTTCTTCTAATCCAAAAATATTGACGGTTAGAATAGACTTCATACGTATTTTTTTGATTTATTGTAATGATCGATGAAAAACTTCAATAGAACGAGCCAATCACTCAGAATTAGTCAAGCCAAAAATTTAAATACATAATGTCAATTAAAAAGTATATATCAATTACCTCGGGATATATTAATACCTCTCTTTTATTAATACATCATATTTATTATTTATGAATCATATTTTTTTTATTAAAATTTTATTTTTTTATTTTTAAAATTTTATATTAATTTAAATATCATTTGAATGTTATAACATTCATATATATTATATTAATATCAATATGCCACCGAGTAAAAAATAAAAATTATTAGATAAATTTTTTTATCCAATGATCTAATATTCCAATCTTCACCCTTTTCCATTATAGAGATTTAGAATTCAAGAATATTTGAAAAAATATCCAGAATTTTTTTTATAAAATTAAATTAATCATCTCTAAATTTAATTAATTTAAATAACTAAATTCACAAAAGAATATATCAATCGTGATAGTAAACTTTATTTTAAATTATGTTTTCATTTTATCTAGTTTAGGAATCTACGTACTTGTTTTTCAATATCAATATATTTAAATCATAGTACTAGTATTTTAAAAGTTAGCAAAAATTATGCCTACACTCACCTATCATCCTTTACCATAAGAAAAATTGAATGTAGTTGCTGCAAGTAAAAAACCCTCTGTATTCCTTAGTCATTTGTCAGCATTTTTTCCTTAGCAAGGGCGATTGATTTAATCATCAAAGGTGGTGATTCTCTGGGTCCCAAACTTTGGGCATCAGTTTCCTCTAAGCTTTTAGAGTAAGCTCATATCATAATTTGATACACTACGTTAGCACTACAAGGTGAGAGAGATTCGCCAATATTCAGCATATATGTCTTACCAATGAAGTAACCAAGGGAAGAAATGGATGGACAAACCCATTGCCCCAACAATATCCCCGAAGAAATATTCAAATGTAGGAACACTACCGCCAAGCTGTTCCATTCACGCATCACAAGGATTGGCAGGTTCATCAGCTCACGATAACATCTCCATCGATAATGGCGTGCCGCATCAGGACTATCTCTTTGACAAGATTTCGATACGTGAAGTGCCTCACCGAAGCTCTCAGAAACAACTCTGGTGGTATCTTTCTCTTTTTCACCTTCCTCTTTGAGGAATGACCTGCATTGTTCCGTTCTTCCTCGAACCATTCTTCCATGTCCTCATTCTCCAGATCCACATCAACAGCATTCTCATTGTTCGCACTATTCATCTGCTTCCTCTTATTTTCTTGGAGCATCTGCTCCTTGTAATGCTTGTTCGACAATTCGATGCTCCTCTTCACTAACTTTTCCATATCGTTTGAGCTCTTAGCGGTTTTCCTCCACAGCGCATCCCAATACTCTTTCGTCTCTTCTGGATTGGTTTCGGTTTCCTCATCTTCCTCAACACCAACATCAATCACTTCTTCTTCATCCTCATCACCAACATCAATCACTTCTTCATCCTCGTCCTCCTCTTCCTCATCTCGATCACTTTCACCTTCCTCAGTCCAATCCATGATTTGTGATTCGTCATTTCCATCACTATCGCCATCTGCCTCGTCCTCACTGTCGTCCGGCGCGTCACATCCCAACTCCATTTCCTCAAGCTTCGCCTTCCACTCCTTGGTGTAGGGATGGAGCAGTTCCATGGGGTGGTTACTCAGCAAGAATTCCAGGCACCGGGACTTCCTGTCCTCACTCAGTTTCTGGTATGCCTTCACCACGTCGTCGACGTATGCCTTGGGGTTGCACTTCACGATCTTGCAGAGCCCAGCGAAGTACGTGCACACCTCGAGCCGGCCGTCCTCGTGCCGCAGCTCGCAAGGGTACTGGCTTTCTATGATCGGGTCGAGAAGCGGCCCCAACATCTTGAAGAAGTCATCTTGCGGCTCGAACCGGCACTGGTACACCGGGCGCTTCACGTAGATGATGTCCGGTCGCATCCAGGCCGCGCACTGGGTGATTGTCGAGCGCACCCTGTTGCCGAGCCGGCCCATGAGGCTCCATTTGTCCAGCCGTTGGTTTCCAGCCTCCATCGCTACCTCGGCCACCAGCGTCCACTGCTGCCAGGGGAGCTCTGTCGGCCGCCACTTGGGGTGCCGCACGAAGACCCAGTAGTATCGCAGCCCAGCGGAGGGATTGAGGCGGCTGCAGTAGTCCTTGGACATTTCGAACTGGTCGATCTCGTCCCATTCCTCGTGTGTGCGGACATCGTTGATGAGGGTCACGCGGTCGTCGGAGAATCGCCCGCGGATTGGCGGGCCGACCACGATACCGCGCCATGAGTATGGACCGTAACGGCCATACTTGTACCAATCGTATGGATGGCGGAGGAGAGGGTCGTCCTTGGACATGAAACGGACGGCGCGGTCGTAGCCGAGGCCGATAGCCTGGAGCTCGTCATCGGTGAAGTTATCCGCCTGGTTTTCGGCCTGACGCTTGCGGCGGTAGAAACGGTTCTCAGCGAGGCGGCGGCTGCGGACGCGAGCACGTTCCTTGGCTTGCCGACGCACCTCACCGCTGCCCTCGATGCGACCCGAAGAGGAACCTCCGGGCTTCTTCTTGCTGCGTCCGGCGGAGACGAGGGTTGTTGGGATGGGGCGTCGAGGAAGGAGAAGAGGAAGTGGGGATTGGGGTTGGAATTGGTGAGAATAGACGCAGATAGGAGATACGGTTGAGGGAAAACACCGAGCTCTGGGGAGGGAAAAGGAGGGAGAAGGAGAGGAAGTGAAAGGGTTTATCCGCAGGCCCGTCCACTGAAGGGGAATTGTGAAACTGGACGAAGGAGGAGGCGTCGCCGCCGCCATCGGAGAAGGGTTCCGATGTGTGCAGTGTTTCTGATCTAAAACCGCTAATGCTGGGCCTTATTCATCGACTCTGTCGGCATTATCCGGCCCATTATTAGAGTACGCATTTAATAATAGAATAATCTATACTTTCAAAGAGTATATTATATCTTGAAATGTAATCAAATAATTCCAATTTCCAAATGTAATCAAAACCAACTATTACATGATCATTTTTAATTATTATAAATATACGTGAAGAAAAATATTGAAATTATGATTATTTTTCAATCATTTTAACCACTTTGAAAACAAAGGACATCTAATAATTTATCTACACTTAGAAGCGTTCTTATTGAAATTTAAATTTAAATTCTGACCTTTTTAATTATTTTTCTGTGCCTTTTACACTAAGATGATATTTAAATTTAATATATGTATAAAGTCATTCAGAACTAAAAAAAATTAATTAATTAAATCAAATAACGTCGGACTTGAAATTATCGATCCGATCCCAAAAAATTTTCCTCGCGGAATAGACTATAAAAATATTTTATATTAATTTTAATTAAAAATATTATATAACTTATTTTTTTTAATTTTGATAAAAAAAATCAAATTTAGAGATTTTATATTATCTCGGTATCTATTTTTAATATATTTTGAAAATTATTGTTTTATAAATTTTTCTGCTAGTAAATTTTAGAAAGTTATAAAAAAAATATATATTAATTTTCTCACTATTAAATTTTAGTTTTTTTAATATTTATATTTTAACAAATTACTGAAACTGAAGGTAGTTAAAGAAGTTTTAAAATTATCAAATTACATCTCAATACTCATTTTACTCTTTATGTTTCACAAGTAAATATGTCAATCAATTAAGAATGATTATATAATCGTGTAACATTCCACCAATCAATTATTATACTATAATAATGATTAAAAAATTTAAATTATATTCAAAAAATTACTACTTTCAATATAATATATTAAATTAATATTTAAAAATATGAATAAAATAAAGAGAACTAGACAAATACATAAGACCTGATTTTATATCATTTTGAGTTCTCTAAGTCTATTAACCGATTTTGACTCGAAACTGATTCATGTTAAAATATATATATATATATATATTGTTCTCAATTTGGTCTATGAAAATGATATATTGAGGGCGTGTATATAATCAAGAGAACTAAAAGAATACATGTAACTTAATTTCATATCATTCTGAACTCTCTGGGTTTATCAATTGATTTTGGCTCTCAAACATCATTTTCATACGTTATATAGAACAGTAATTTTTTGAGTACAAATCAAATTTTTTAATCAATTTTTATAGTATAACAATCAATTCAGGATATTACTATATGTGATAAACAATATCCGAATCGATTATTACATATATAGTAGTAATCGATTCGAACCACATGAGGACGAGGGGGTGCGATCGCCCCCTCTCAATTTTTTTTAAAAAATTAATACCAAACCCTCACTGTCACTTTAATCCGACGATTCACCATCTCATCGTCGAAAAAACTAAAATTTACCACATATTTGAAAAGCCTTCGACCTAAGTTATCCATTGATACCACTTTTACGAGGAAATATCACGACTTGTAATGTTAAATATTAAATTTTAAAAATAAAATATATAATAATAAATGGATGAACAAAATCTTAGAATACGAAATAAGGGCGCTAAATTAAAATCAGATCGGGCTTGAACTAAATCCAATGGGTAGGCGCAGAAATAAGAATTACATTGGTTCAAACCGAGATTGATTTGGCTAAATTATGACCGAACCAAATTTAATATTTAAATAAATTTGATCGATTTAAAATGAATTATGATATTTTCGAAAAACCTCCTCTTTCCTTTTTTTTTCCCTCACTTTCCTCCCTACGCATGCAGCAACCCTCACTGTATCATACACCAACGTCATGCCTTCGCTCATCCTTATCTTTTATTTTTCGCTTCCTCCTTTTCTCCATTTCCTTCTCTTCTCCAACGACAATAAACTCGTAATTTTTTCCTATCCTCTTTTTAAGCACAAGAGCTCTTTTTTATTCTTCTTTCTCTTCTTCAGCAAACAGGAAATGCAGCATCAGCTACTGCCCTCGAGCAGCCCTCGCATCTTTTTTCTTTTCTCGTATTTTCAAAGGTTTTATTGGTACCGCAAGAATAGTCATGTTTTGTCTTGCCTTGCTCTCTTTATGTCATTGTCGAGCTCATCGAAGCTAGTCGAGATTGCTAACGAAGAAGGTAAAACTCTCCTCTTTTGTTTCTTTCTCCTTATCTTCTCATCTCTATTTTTTTCAAAAGCAACGGTCTTTCTTTTATTTTTTCCAGCAAACAACTCTTTGCAAGCAACTTTTTTTTTCTTTGTCCAACCACAGCAACAACAAGAAGAGTAAGTTATTTTTTTTCTTCTTTCATATTTCATTAATTGAAGGAGAATTATAAAATATAAACTTTATTTTATTAGGTTGCTAGTTGGATAGTTATTTAGATCAAAATAGAGGTCTTATATGTAGAAATACTAAATATTATGAGAAAGCAAGATCACAAATGATTTTTTGACTTTGAGTCATAGATAAGCTTCATAAATCATTGTTTCAACTAAAACCAAAGGCTAAGATTGAAATTTTTGAATTTAAGTTTGTTTTCAGCCTCGTAAATTCAAAATTTAGATTTTTGGATTGTAAAAAATCAATATACACTAATCTTTGAATTTTTTAAAAAAATCAACATATATTCATTAAATATTTTTGAGTTTTTAAAGTTGGATAATTCGACTTTGTGTTATATTAATTTTTTTAATTTATTGAATTCGTGTTACGTGTTGGACTTTTTTTTTTCTCTTCTCTCCTCCCATAGTTTTCTCCCACGCATGCGAACCCATCGTCGCCTCCTGTTCTCGTCGTTGCCACGCACATCCTCCACGCGTCACCCATTGCCTCTCCTCTCTTCCCTATTTCTTCTCTTCTTCTCGTCACAACGATATCAACTGCAACAACCCCTTCTTCTCCTTCTCCTTCCTCTCTTCCATCAACGAGTAGTGCATCCCCTTTGCTGCCTTTCTTCTCCTCCAACAGCCAAGAGCAGCAACACTAGCTGCTCTTTTCTTCTTTCCCCCGGCCGCGACATCTTGTTGTCTTTCATTTTCTGCAACAACAGCTCCAATAGCAGTCCTAGCCATTGTCGTGTTGGTGATAGAGCTTGCCGAAGCTAGTTGAGGCTGCTAGTGACGAGGGGACAGCAACCCTAGCTGCTGCCCTCTTCCACAACACCTTGTTTTCTCATTTTCTGTCGTCGACCGCCTCCTTTTTTTTAGCAACTTTTTCTTGCACTAGGTAATAGCCATCCTTTTTCTATTTTTTGTCATTCCAAAGAAAGTTGCAACTATTTATGTTGGTTCTTGTAGAGACGAGTTTGAGTAGAGCACGGTGATTTGTCAACACTCGGAGCTTTTGCTATAGATAAAAGTACGTAACTTCGCTCATTTGACTTGTTGTACATTCCTTTGTGCGTGAATAAATAGTTAAAATGGAGCATCTCTATGTTGTAGAATTATTTTTGAAAAAAAAGATGCAAAATGATATTTAAAATAATAAAATTATGGGAGGATAAATAATTGAAGCTACTTCTTATTTACATGTGTGTTCATACGGGGGTTAAGATGGGAAGGGTTATTTTAAAAATAAAATAGATATTTTGACTTACTCTTTCGTTGATACCTGTCTTTTAGATTGCTTGACCTTCCATACTTTAGATTATTGTTATTTTCTATCGTTGACACTTATAGCCTTTTATTAATACCTATGATGATAAATTATCTTGATTCAAATGACATTTGACTTGGATTGAAGATAAGAATTTAGAATTAAACATGATGAAAAGAAGTAAAGTGAACTAACAAAGAGAGTAAAAGAGAATACTAAAAGTAAAAAACTTTGAACCAAGTTTTATACCAGAGTACCTGACCGTACACATAAAATATATGGTGACTTGATGTAGCCCCGGTCAATCTTGATTTGTGAGGTAAATATATACTCTGCATTTTTAGCTCATACGTTAGATAATATATGACATTATCAAATTTAGATCATTATTGATACTCATATGCTTATGGTGATAAAAGGCGAAATGCTCGCCCTCAACGCCTCCGCACCTGTCCCAGGACCAACACGGAGGAGATAAATCACGGGGAGTAGTCTAGCTAACCCAAACAGTGATCAGTACATGGGGGAGGGCAGGAACCTGACTATTAGCCAGGATTTGACCTACAGATCTCATGGTGACTACACCCTATATATTAGCCATCAGTTCATCCCGTGAGAACACGATATCATGGATGACATGTACCTATTGCTTAATTAATAAGACTTGAGAAATGATAAATTTAATTAAAGATTATAAATGATGATCACCCAAGATAATTATATATCTATTTATGTATAAGTGAAAAAATTTAAGAAGAACTTAAAGTGGTAATATGAAATTATGATTTATTCTTTTTTTTTTATTTCTGAAACCACATTAAATTTATGTATATTTTTTTAAATTATCTACTTAGTTATTTGACTTATTATCAATTTTTTTTGACCTTTAGTTTTGCAAACACAGACATCATTTTGATATTATCGATGATGTCAGTTTGTACATAGAGTCACTCAGAGATCTCGACCCGTTGATTCTTGATTTAGCTTATTTTGGTTGATTTAGTTGTACTCACGTTTTTTCACTAACTATTTTATTTGTACACTTTTCATTGTATAGACAGAAAATATTATAGTGATAAAGAAATAAAGTTGAAAACTTTCTTGTTAAGTCTGTCCCTATAGTGTCTATATCTCTTTTATTATTGTCACCGAATGGAATACAGGAAAGTATACTCCCGAAATGTGACAATTCGCTTATTCTGATTGAAAATTCTGACTACGCCACTGGATTCGGAGGTGATCAATTTGATTTCATGAAAAAATTTCATTGACTCTATCATACATCGTAGTTAAAATTCGATCCTTCTTTATTAGCATTTTCTGATTTATTCTAATGATCAATAAGAAAATTTCATAGAACTGAGTTAATTATTTTTAGAATTAGTCAGTTTAAAAAATTAGATATATGAATTATTAAAATAATAATAATAATAAATAAAATAAAATTCGATCTTTGATACTGGGCCTAATCACGGCACCGTGGGAGTAGTAATTTGCCGTTTATAATTCATATATTTATTTCAGTTAAAACTTTTTTTTTAATGACATATCGGTGCATTTGAGCCCTTTTTAAAGAAAAAGGAGTCGTACTATTTCTTTTTGTTCCAAGTTTCTTCACCGAAGCGAAGCATCGTTTGCAGCAGTAGAAGAGGAATCGATGGTGGCTCGCAATTTGTTCGTTCGTCACGGCGACACTCAATTCTCAATTGAGTGCGATACAGATTTAGG
>JBBUKS010109222.1:14723-26482 GCA_038050645.1 Hedychium gardnerianum
GAATCGATGGTGGCTCGCAATTTGTTCGTTCGTCACGGCGACACTCAATTCTCAATTGAGTGCGATACAGATTTAGGTTTGGAGGTAATCCTTAATCTTCCTTCTTATTGATTCTTATCTCTCATGCTTTGTGCTTGCTCTCGATTATCTTCTTCGGTTTACTAGGTTCTCCAGTATCAGATCTTCTCCGTCACTTCCGTGCCGCCCGAGGATCAAAAGGTACTATTTTTCCGTCGATCTATTCCCATTTGATTTTGTCTGTTTGATTATGATTGAGAAATCCTAGATGATTGACTTTTCCCTCTAACTCAGATATTGGTGGAGAATGGGGGTGTTGTTGTCTCGGATGAGTCAGACCTTGAATGGATATCGGAAAATCTTCTTCTGGTGTCCATTCAAGATGGAATGGGGGAGAGTTCAAGAGCAACCAACGTTGACGAATCCGGCGAGGAATTGGCTCGTATGTTGCAGGTTTCTTTTTCGTTTTCGTTTTTTCCCTTTACTTTCTTCTCTACTAGGAAAAGGTTTCGTTGGAAATGGATTTAGTGGATTTGAAGTTACCTGTTGCCTCTATCAAGGTCGAGAAATCAGACGAGGAACTGGCACGTATGCTGCAGGTATTTTTTTTTGTACCGCATTTCAAGAAACAATTCGTCATATACTGATTAATAAAGCTTCAGTTATCTGTTGGAACTGATAATTTATCTTCAGTTATTCGTTGCTTATATTGTAACTACCAGGCAGAAGAGGAGGCACTTATGCTCCAACAATATGCCGTCAGGAGTGATGGGAGAGAATTTGAACAGACAATCCGTCCATACATTCAGCAGGTTCTCATGGTCAGTTGACTCAGCTTGTGATCTTGAGTTCTTAGGTTGTTTCCACTTTGGTAGAATGACACTTGATGATATAGTATGGAAAAAAATGCAGTATGAGGATCCTGTCCGCCAAGATGCTGCAAAGAAGACAGTTCCTTTTGACGAGATTGAGGAGAAGGCATCAGTCGCCCTTGCTAAGGTACATATAATAATAACTTTGTGTGTTTATTTCTAGTATTCGGTTGCAATAAGGGCATTCTATCTCTATTGTAAATGGATACGGGGAAAGATTAAACTTCAACGACAGAATTGTACCATATATTCAAAAGGAAGCTGTGATAAAGCATAAGTGCTGCATATGATATATATTTACACAAAAATGGCCCATATCAACGCTAGTTAATGAAAAAAAACTATAGAGTAGATATTTGTAAGAGAAACATGGGTGATTCTAATGTTAGAATAACTGACAGAAAGTAATATAGTAAATTGGTAATGCTAGAGTACAGCAGGACATTTCCACTTTTGACTGCTTCCATCAATAGGACAGTCATTGTTTGAGTTGACTGTGATGAAGGCCTTGTGTTGGTGGAGTCAAGCCAAATCCTATTTTGACCAAATTCCAGAAACTATAGATTGGTTCATAATGATACTGCTTCTAGTCAGTATGCGCAAAAATTATAATTGTGATTCCAAAATTACATTACAGTTGTGGTTAGTGCAACGATACCTATTTGTACTCTTAGGTTCAACATATACAAGATCCAAATTTTGCCATTCGAGTTACTATGTTTGGAAGTGTTTTGATAGGTTAGAAATTGAGTTAAATCAACTAGTGCTTTCTGGAACCTGATTTTAATTTTTCATTCAATGATTTGATTGACTATAACTTGAATTATTTGATTCCATAAACTTTTGGTTCCTTGCTTGTAATAGGAGGGAATCTTCAAACCTTCAAAGAATGAGTTAGATCATGCAATCTTGCTACAGTTACTTTTCTGGTTCAAACAATCATTCAGGTGATTCTAAAACCCCCAAAAATGTTTCTTTGTTTGTGCTTAGAAGATGATTCAGTTTGGGTATTACCTTTCTGCAGAGCAATTGTTTTGGCTATTTCGTTTTCCTGTTTATCGTATAATTGTTATAATGCTCAACCTACTCTAGCTTTAGTTTGATGAAAGTTCATTGAAGAACTCAAAATAACACTATAAAGTCTGATGCTGGTAAAAAGCACATGTTTGGACAGGTAAAAGGAGAAACAGACTGATGATATGCTTAGTCACACTGACCAGTACACATAAAATAGTAAAATTTATACACTGATACTACAAGTCAAATTGATCTTTACCAATGTTTTTAAAATATTTGGATTCGTAAATGAACCTGCACATCCAGGGCATATTTTATCTCAACACAAATGACATCTTAGAGGTGTTTGTAAAACCCCTTTTGAGGTCATATATGTCGTCGTCTACTTTTGTTGATTATGTGTGATAATTTGGGGACGTAAACTTTGTACTCACAAGGGTTCATTTTTGAAACAACCAAGGACATTTGAGGAATTGGTATGCAGTAAAGTTCTGAAACGTCTAATCTTGAAACTAAACCAACATGATAGTATTGAAGATGTATTGTAACCAAAGAAGTGTCCTAGAGCTCTGGAGGATTGGGATCTTTGGGTGTTTCTATGCCATAAATAACCAATGAACAAGCAGAAGGTTAACCAAAATCATGGGTAGTTGAAATTATTATGAAATTGCTACTCAAACCATGGCAGATACATGCATGATGAATATACACAATGCATTACTATCTCACAAAATGGCAATCGTGAGTGTGAATTAAAGCCATTTATCTCTCAAGTCTCTTCTCTCTGTTTTAGTTTCCTGCAAAGGAAGATGCCTGAAGCCCAGAGTGTGTTGATTTAACTAGTTATGCATGAAAGGTTACTTAATAGATTCTTTTGAGCTTAAGCATTTAATGCAAACTATGTTTGTAAATTAACTAAAGTAAACATTGTCCCCTCCTTGCTAGGTCATTGTAGCAAAAATAGCCAAAGTCACTTTTGGGGAGGAGGATTTAAATCTAAAATCTCTCTAAAAGAAGCAATTGTTTTATAACCCTTTTTAAGTTTATATGGTGTTAGCATTGGTTGCCTTTCCTTACTTTGGTTTTTTAGCTGTATGATAGCCAAAGGTATTAGGTTGTCTCTTGTCACTGGGAGATGGGCATACATTGGTTCTCCAAATTGAAATTTTATTTAAGGCATACAATATGATGTTTATTTGAGGACTTACATTGGAAAAGGTGAGAATGTCTTGGGAAGTTTCTGTAAGGTTAGATGAAAATTTATGCTCATATATAGTCAAATTTAATGTTATAATACACTCAACAACATGAATGAACAAGCTCACCTTTGTTAATGAATAGGCAAAATTATAGTTTCAAATGGCTAGAATGTTTTTTCTTGGTTATTGAATTAGCAATGTAGAACTTTGCATTGTGCTTTCTGAATGAGCATTGTCATATATCATGTAGGTCAATTTACAGGATCATTAACTTGATGTGGCACAAGAAGAGAGATTGAGTGTTGGAAGGTTTGGGGAGTAAAAATTTGGAATTAAGTGAAATTGTAGAAGCTTAGGTATCACACCTAAGGTTCCTAGGCATCACACCGTAGGGAGATTGCATCACACAATTTAAGAGAACTCTCAAAAACTCATAGAAAACATAAAGGACTCATAAAGACTCGCATAGGAAACATAAAGGACTCATAAAGACTCACATAGTGAACATAAAGGACTAATAGAGACTCACATAGGGAACTTAAAGGACTCTTAATTGATGCTGGAATTGTTGAACTTTATATCATTTACCAAGTGGGTTTATCATCTTCCAAGGTATGCCATATTAATAGTTGAGCTTTAAAATCTTTATTTCTGCATTTATAAACTTTTAATGGAGATTGCCACTTTTATTTCTGCGGTTATAAAACACTCGTCTCAATGAGTCAACTGTATATCCTTTAATTTACTTTACATGTTGCAGATGGGTCAATTCCCCTTCTTGCGAAAAATGCTGTGGTGAAACTATGAACATTGGCATGGGCCGCCCCGAACAGTCTGAGATAAAATTTGGTGGCCATCGTGTTGAGATTTATAGGTATCTATTTACTATCAAGATTTCATCTTAAATATCTTAGATATATTTGTACATGCTTTGCACAAGTTTCTTTAATATTGATCCAGTTAATATTTACCTTAAAAAATTTAGACTAGAAACATACTAGTTTCTTTTATATGTGTTTTCCGTTGCATTTAATAAGTTGATTTGTTTACTGCTTGACCTGTTTTCATTGCTCATTTTTTTTCACCAGACCTTTACTGCTTGGAATGGTATAGTTTGTTCATTACAGTCATAATTTTTAAACTCATGATACTCCATTTTGTTTTTTGGTGGTTAGTTGGCTAGTTTCCTTTGAGAGAGTAGTTAATCATCTTGTAGAATATGCCATCACTCTCTAATTAATATCATTAATCCTATAAAGTCTACATGTTTAGGGAGACAACTTGTTATGCTGTAGTCTCGTGCTTTCCTTTGGTACTCTTTTTAATTTCTGACTTCCATGAGTATAAATCAACACTTTTTCATTCTGAAACACCTAATCTATCACTTAAATGTCCTTGACTTCTTACTGATTTGTAATCTTTATTCAGATGCAAAATGTGCTCCAGTATCACCCGTTTTCCACGGTACAATGATCCACTCAAGGTAATTGCTTTTTAACTAACTATTTGTATGCCCAATCTTCCAAAGTCCTTTAATGACACCACTATTAAACATCTGTTTTCCAGCTTCTAGAAACCAGGAGAGGTCGGTGTGGAGAATGGGCTAATTGCTTTACACTCTATTGTCGGGCTTTGGGTTATGAAGCTCGTCTGGTAATGTTGAAAATTGCATTAAATTTTTTATGATTTAGATTCCTTTCATAATTCTAATAACTTTCTGTATTTCTAGACATATGAGTGTCTTACTAATTCCATGTGCCAAAAGGAAAAGGTCATCAAGATTAAATGTCTGGCTGTACCTTCTTAATGGCATATTTTTCCTTGAAGCACATGCCAATTTCATTATCATTTTACTAGAGATTCATTCACTCTAAGAATCTTCTATGTTTTATTACACTGCTGCAGTAGAAAATCTCAACAATTTTATGAATTTCAATTTATTTGAAACTTTTCTTACTTTCTTTTTCTTCTATGATTCATATGCATAGATACAAGATTTTACGGATCATGTATGGACGGAGTGTTTTTCTCAATCTTTAGGGAGGTAATGTTACACAGTATATTTGACTTTTTTTAAGATGGTCTTATAATTGGTGTCACTAATTTGTGAGAGCATGTGCAGATGGATGCATCTTGATCCATGTGAAGGGGTTTATGATAATCCATTATTGTATGAAAAGGGGTATGTTTACTACTTCGACAACTTATGGGTACCATATTAGATAATCTAAAAGTTTTATTGGTGAAGCTGGAACAAGAAGCTGACCTACACAATAGCTATTGCTAAAGATGGAGTTTATGATGTTACAAAAAAATACACAAGAAAGTGGCATGAGGTTAACATAGGGTGCTGAGTTGCTATCTAATTTTTTTCCTCGTGAAAACAATTGGTCATGTTTAGTTATTTTCAGGTCTTATCAAGACGGAATCTTGCCACAGAAACCGACGTTGCTACAGTTCTTTCCATGATAAGAAAAGAATGTCGAAATGGATATTCAGCTGAATTACTCATAATGCTTGAAGATCGTGATAAGAAAGAAGCAGAGGAACTTGAGAGAGAGGTTTATCGTCAATCGGATGCCTCCATTTCATTACCTGGAAGGCAAAGTGGTGCTATAGAATGGCGAAGAGAAAGACTTGAGTGTGGTTCTAGTAACAGCAATTCATTAAACAGTTCTTCTTGCCCAAAACGATTATGTGTAGATGTTCATGTCACGGAAATTTGCACTTCCATGACTATGTTGTGCTCACAAATGATTACTGAAAATTTTTCATTAGCCAACTTTGTTGGAGTTTTAGAGACAATTGAAAGACTGATGAAAGATCTTAAGAGTAAATCCTTCAAGAATCGAACATCTTTCATGGAGCTCAAGGGATCTCAGATCTCTAATAAGATGATTCTCTGCATTGAAAGTTTGCTTTCGGCCACTTCCTTGAAGCTAGAGATAGGGGTTGATGATGGAAAGTTTTATGTGTCTTTATCTGCCGATCCTGTTCAAACTTCTATTGCTTTGCCAGTGACATTGGACGTGATTAATGAAATAATTGATAATATCAAAGGAAAGAATGCCCTTCCCAAAGTTTTGCAATTTCCTAAACCTAATAGATTATGTTCTGGTTCAGTTCTTGCAAGTGGTGAAGAACTTCCTTCAGGAATTGTAAGTAGCTTCAATTGACCATCTTAACTTTCAGTTATTGTTAATAATTTCAGTTGCTGGTTCTTTGAGTATTCTAATTATGGTAACTTTTAGGCTGCCGCAGCGTTTGATGGTACTTTTTCAACTAAATGGGAAGAACCAAATGGAGCAAAAGGTAGGTCAATTAAGTCTGGAAATTAACTGCAGAACTCATTTCAAATTGTCATGTTTTATTTCAAGATCCTATTTACCTCTACTTGGTGTTTCTTTGTGCCTAGCCAGATTTTACTACTATAACGTATTGTTAGAATGACTGAAATTATTATAGATGTGCATTCATCCAATGACACAAATATATATCTGAAGTTTCCAATATGCTGCATAGTTATTGTTAATATCCATGGTTAGACTTTACTAATTATCTAAAGTATATGCATTTTTTAAAGTTCTGTGACAATTCTGTTATGTTTAATCTCTTTGGAATACTTTTTCTATACTAAGGAGATTAAACTGGACCTTGACAATTCTGTTATATTTTGATAATAAAAGAATTTCTTAAATCTTTCTTGTTCTGTCCTTTGACCATGTAGATTATTACACTAAGATGACATATATGGTAGGTATTCTTCTCTAAAGAAATATATCTAGAAAAATAGGTCAATTCTATTGTTTCTAACTAGTACTAAACTTCAAAGATTTCAGTGCAAGTTTATCATGCAAACAAACTGCATAGTTACTGGAGAATGTTACTGTTCCGTTTGCAATTTGGATTTGTAGCAAAACTCATTTTGATGAATGGTACATTGCAAATCCTCCACTCGTCTCTTAGTCCATATATTTAGAGATAAGAATTCGGTTAAAACGGAACCAAACTGAATTTTTTTCGAACTAACTGAACCGATCGAATTTTCCAATAAAAATCAAACAAATCGAACTGATAAAATATCGGTTAATTCGGTCAAAAATCGAATTAACCGAATTTTTCTAATTAGGGTCTAAAAATTTGGTTAAATTTAACAAATATTCAGTTTCAATCTAAAAATTAAGGTCTAAAAAATTCAATTTAATTAAGTTTATTCGGTTAGAATTTTAAAACCAAACTTGAACCGAATTAATCGATTTTTTTTTTAAAAAAAGTGAAATTCCAAAAAAATCGAACTGAATTTTTAAATTCGGTTGGTTTATTCGGTTTAACCGAACTTTTGCTCACCTCTACCTACATTGTACTAAATTATTAATCCCTTTCTTGGTTTAAGTAATTTATTCTGAAAAAATATCTGATCTCATTTTGGAATTTGTTTTTATAAAACTAATTAGTTATCTGAATGGTGATGTCGTTTGGTTCCATCAATTAAATTTCTCAGGATGTTGGCTGATTTATGAAGTTCCTGATGAGCAAATGTGCGAGCTTCAGTCATATGATTTTGTATCGGCTAATGATGCTCCAGAAAGAGATCCAACGGATTGGTAAGATATTCCATTATCAGCACATTATCATGTTGAGAGATGTCAAATTATATTATCTCTGCCACTTTTTTTCTGCCGTCTAATACTTATTTTAGCTCTCTGAAAAAAAAATCACATCTATAGCGGCCTACTATAGTTGATTACATATTGCTATTAGTCAAACCGATTCTTTTCCATGTAAGTAGTTCAATGATAACTCCTGTTTGTGCTTGATACCTAGGAGAGTTGGACGATGTTTTCTTTTTATATTGACAAAATATTGCTCTCTGTGACTCAACTATTGACGAGTCAAACTAGCAACGCAGGATGACAAGGCCATGGCATGATAAGCCTGATGCTAATTATAGTGAAACTTTGTTTTGAAGGATTTTAGAGGCAAAGCAAGTTGGAGGTTCTACATGGATTCCCTTGGATGAACAGAAATCTCAAATATTTGATAGACGTTTCCAACGGAAAGCTTTTACAGTAAAAATGAAATTCAAGTCTAATTTATTTAGGTAAATTTCCATTGAAGCTACTTGAATGTCATCTCTAATTAATTGCGTGCTAATTTCACAATTGTGAATCTTGATTTGCTAGATTTAAATTCTTAGCTGTTAAAGATGGCAAGGCAAATGGGAGATTTCAGATAGGAGGTATTGACCTATATACGTAAAAGGATTGTTCCTCTTCTTATAATGTTTAATGTATTGATAATTGCTACAACGCTACAATGTATTGGTATTTGAGTTGATGACTTTCATATGTATGCGCATGCAATGCTGGACGATGATCTAATTAAAACAATGATAATGCCCACCAAATATATTTATGATGAAGATTGTACTTGAACAAAGACATGATTGAAATCCATTTTGCTACGAGTCTAAGACTAATCTTCCAAAGTTTATTCTTAGTGTGCGTACATAAATTTTTACTGGCTTTATGCTGATAAAATGCTTAATTAGTAAATTAATTTGAGTAATTTTAACATTTATTTTACTAAGTTGTTTTAATTTTAATTAATTTTTTAAAAATATTTTAATATAATAGTATTTTACCTATAATAATTTTGATAAGTTGAAGTAATTTAACAGTGTAAAAAATATATTTTAAGGGTGGAAATAAAATGAAATATTTTTTGAATACGGATCCGCTTTTTTATGATAACGAAAATAACAGGCACTTTTTAATTTTTGAACGAAATATTATCAGCCCATATTCTTTGCTCGTAAGCTAAAAATATCAGCAGCTGGAAAACACCAAAACAAAAGAAACTGCAAAAGCTGAAGATTCTTTACATTTAATTGTCAACCAAATTGAAATATTACATTCTACATTCTTTTATCCTCTCTTAAGCCACAATTTCACAAGATTGGTGGGTGGCATATCTCAGCCTTTTCGACCAAGCATTCAAGCTTGCAAACCACACAAACACACAGGAAAAAAAAAAAGAAGTTAAAACAGAATAAAAGTAGTAGGGAAAGCAATTGCTTGCTTGTTATTAAATATTCTTCTTCCCCAATGGCATGATCTGAAAGTAAGCTGGGTTGGATGATGACTCAAGGAATTATTGAGGTCGTAGTGGTCAGATCACATGGCAATAAAGCTCAGCTCAGCTCAGCACATGCCATGTCCCCTCAGCACATGCAATTATGCAATCTCCTTTCCTTAGCATTCCTATCATTAAATTTGAGAAGAAAATAAAGAAAAAAACACCTCAATCACACACACTTGACAACCATGTTACACAAGTGGTCACAGCTCACTAGATTCCTCTATTACTAATAAGCAGAGGGTACCTAAGCTCACTTAGCTAATCAATTTACAAAGTGATGATGGTCAGAGTGGAAGCGGGGTGGTCATTGGCATTGGTGGTTGTTGTCATGGAGCAATGAAGGTGGCGGGGGCATGAGACGAGGTGGTCATTTGTCAGCCCGGCAGCCTGCATGAAGGAATGGATCACGGTCGGGCCAACGAACCGGAACCCGCGGCGCACCATGTCTTTGCTGATGGACTCTGATTTGGATGTCTTAACAGGAATTTTCCTGCAGGACCTGTAGTTGGGTGAGAGGGACTTGTGGTTGATGAACCCCCACAAGTAATTGGCAAATGATGCAAACTCTCTTCTGACCTGTCCAACCAGTCACATGTTCTGTCTGATTAGAAAATTCAAAATTGAAGAAAGCTAAATTTTAACAAATATAAACAAGAGGGAATAAGTGAGGTGAGTTTACTTAAAGCTTGTGAATTCATGCCATGGATAGATACATGTGTTAAAAATAGGAGCACTTATCAGAGTGATTGAAGTTTTTCAGAGATGTTGCTAATTTTGTAGGATAAAGAGCATTACAATGTAATCTTTAATGTGGGTTGAGGTCCCTTGACCTCATTCAAATTAAAACTTAAATAGGTAGCCCAGAGTACTTATCAGAGTGCTATTAGAGATTTGGCTGCAAAATTGTAAGATCAAAATGATACGAAAAACTTCTTAAGGTCCTCTGACCTCAAGGAGGCAAGTAGCAGCTGCTTCCTCTTGTATAATTTAATTTTTGGGGGGAGTTTCTTTGTAGTCAAATTCACCAAGACTCTATATCGTAATTGTGATCCTTTATAGCCTTATTATGGATTTTCAGAAAGAATTAAGAGGCTTCTTTATGTTTTTGATTAGGATTGTTCTGAGAATTACTAGTCCTTTCAAAGAACAAGGTTGTTTTGATGATGTAGAACTTTTAAGATTAAGAGCATGCAAAAAACATAATGCAGACGAGGACCAAATTAACATTGTAGTTATTCAAGTACCTCAAGGATTCTCTTCGCGTTGTCGATTACCCCCCTAACCTTTCCTATATCCAACACACAAGCTGCACAAACTGATGCCATTTGCCTCTCAGTGAACTTGGCCACCAACTCTGCGTCGAACTCGGCAAAAGCAACCCTGCAAACCCAGTAGGCATATCAGTAAACTTGAATCTTAGTGTGGCTTTTACGGATTCTACATTCAATAATTTTTGTTTTTCTCACTTGAATTCCTCCCTTTTCTTCAATATGGTCGTCCAATCCAAACCAACCTGAACGCCTGCCAGTACTAGTAACTCAAATAGCATCCTGTGAAAAGAAAACAAGGAACCAGCTTCTTTAGTCTAGTCTTTACACAGAGAGATAAATAGAGGAGAGAAGGAAGCTTACTTGTCATCATGGACAGGCACTCCCCATTCCTCATCATGGTATGCAACATACACAGAATCTAAATCGTAGAACAAGAAATTAGTGGCAATTCAAAGATCTCGCAGAAGGGGGAAAAAAAGAGAGTAAAAAAAGGTCATTTTTTCACCAGAATTTGATGTTATGAAACTGCATCTCTTCTCATCTTGGCTATTCACATCATTGATCGTTGAATAGTCAACAGGAACTACCTTCCCGTCAAGCTTCGCCGGCGTGCGGCCGTAGTGCGCAATCCGCATCTTGCGCTGCGCTTGAGCGAGCACGGCGTGCTCCCTCTGCGCCGCGGCGATGCTGCCGGGAGCCCTGTCAAAACTAAGCAAGGACATCGATTCCGGCAACACAGCCAGTTGGCCGGCTCCGACGGAGCTCATTGACCGCTTCATCACTGGACGCGGTAATTTAGTGGGAGCCGGCTTCGGCACCGCAAGCTTATCACTGCTCGTGTTCAACCCGTTGGACTCAATGCCTCGCTGAGGAGCAGCCTTGGCCTGCTTCGGCTTGGGCGAGACAGGGGGCGAGAGCTTAGTAGGAGTCACAGGAGCAAGGTGATCCCCATCCGCTCGAGCTGCATTTTTGGCGAACGAGGAGGGCAAAGAGAGGGACTTCTGGAAGGTCTTCTTCAGCGGCCGAGCAGCTTCCAGCGGGGCGATGCGGTTGGAGGCAGGCTGCAGGACCGGACGGCCGCTGTTATCCGCCACCTCCATTGCATGGCCGGACTTGACCTTGGAATTGCACATGTTGGCGAAGGGATTATAAGTGAAGAAAAGGTGGCTTATTGATTGAGAAATCGGCGTTCGAGATGGAAAGGCTGGAGTAAGGGAAGGTGTTTATTTATATGGTGGAGG
>JBBUKS010109537.1:0-26466 GCA_038050645.1 Hedychium gardnerianum
GAAAGAATGAATATTGTCATAAAACCAAAAAATTGGTCATCATAAAATGCATCCACAAGATCACATAATTTTCTTCTTTTATTATTTTTCATTGTTGCTAGAAAGAGACAAGAAAAAGAAAATATAATGCTTGAAAAATCTAAAGAAAGCTATCACAAGAGCTGTCATCATGTGATGAAGATTATGCATTCATTTCTGTTAATTTATTTCAGTACTCATGTCTTCATGCTATCAGAAAAAAGAATATCCAAATGAAGTTTACAATGTGTCTCACATATGTGATATAAACAACTAATTATGAATCATTTTATATGAAGGCCAAACAGAATGATTAGTTAAAATGTTAGTGATATAATCAAACTGTAGAGAACTTCACTGTCAGGCTCACAAAAACTAGTGCCACTTGGTGTTGTTTGTGAGCTAAATACCATTACATGTGCTTAATGTTTTATCACTATAATACAATTATAGAATTTTGAAAACGGACCTAAAAATATTAATCATTTAAATGAATCTTCATTAGCGCTTTTTAATTTATCTTGATGATCGATGAAAAACTTTCGTAAGATTGACGTTATCCGATCCAATTAATTATTTTTTTTTTAACAAACAAACCCAAAGGAAGCAAGAATTGAGAGAGTATTTGTAATTAAAAGATGTTTGTTTACTATAAGGAAATATTTTTGTTGCAGGACAGAGATTGGCAGAAATTGAGTGTTTACCGGAAGAAGCAACACAAAGCTGTGAAAGAAGGAATATGTTTACAACTTGGACAAAAATAAAAAGAGCATTCCTTTTTATTGAAATCGTCAAAAGAACATTTCTTTTTCATTTATTATTAAAATAATATTCTATCTAGTCTCAAAACATTTGTATTTTTTAAAATATATTTAATTTTAATATTATTGTAACAATAACATTATGTTATAATAGACACTGTTTATAATTGTTACCATATGAATACGATGAATTCTAGTCAATATTATATTATAACAACTATGAATCATATCTATTACAATATAAATAATTTATTCTAATATTAGTTAATATTATATTATATTAGTTATGAGATCATAATTATTATATAATTATAATAATCATCTATCAATACTTGTTAATATTATATTATACTAATTATGAATCTTATTTGTTATAATTGTTATGTGATAAATATGATCTCATATCTTTTATAATATTACAAAAAAATATAGCTATTTCTAGAAATAAAAATAGATTAAGGCGGAATAAGATGCTAGATTGATAATAAATGAAAAAGCGATGTCATTGCGCTGATCTCAATAAAAAAGACGTCCGTTTAATTTTAATCCAAAATCTCTGTTGTGGAAGGACAGAAGTTGTGGTAATGGTTCAAGTAGAAAACTATGTTGTGGTAATGGTTGAAATGAATTAAATATTTGTCTGAAAATTTGATGTTTGCGCTTGAATAATTTATTAAATTAAATGAATAAAACAGAACATGTATTATGTGTTCAACTTTTTGCCCCCTGCTGATTTGCACAGTTACTCGTAATTGTTTCAATAAATCTTAAAATTAATTTTTAATGAATGTAAATTAATACTTCTTGCTAATTTATTCTCTTTTAAAAAATATAAAATCATTGGCCACTAAAATAACTAACGACTTCATGTTTTTTTCTAATAAATTAAAATTATAAAATATTTATAAATAATATTTATGAATAAAATTTATGAAAAAAATATATGAATTATGTTCATCAAGCTCTTATTAAACTCGTAAACAAAAAATATATATTGAACAACTATTCATTTTATAGACGCCAAGAGGCTGATAGATTCAGCACTGAAATATCCTGTTCTCTTATTGAATGTAAGAAGTTACCAATAGGATGCATTTGAACAGAGAAGTAGATACCTATTCTCTCCAAAGAGGAGCAGATCAGCAGTAAAAAATTTACCTTTTCTCAACCTTGAGCTTTGCCACCGCCATTGCCATCTCCGGACCTTGACAGATCGTTGTGATGGTTGACCTTGGCCTGCCCCCGGAACCCTCCTTTGCCAGTCTCTGCTGCCCTGGGCCGAGTCTCGACGTAGGTGGCCGAACTCATCTCCATCTGTGACACCCTGACAGCGCCGAGGAGCCGCTCGGGCAGTTCTTCCTCCGATTGGGCTTCCACTAGAAACCCCATGTCTATGGTAACCGCCGTGACGAAGCCCAGGGCGAGGCGGAGGATGGCGTTAGCGAGGGCGGAGCTCCCGACGTCGACGTCGATCTCCAGGTAGTTCTCCCCCCGGTGGTAGTTGCAGGCGAGCGCCTTCCCGAGGAGGCAAGCGGCGTGGTTCCCGACCGCGGTCCTCACGATCCACGGCCCCTTCACGATCCGGTTCACGATCTTGAACCGCGCGTTCCGGAAGGCGTCGTCGCCGTGGACGAATCGGTAGAAGAGGGATCCGGGCGGGATGGGATCCTCCGCTACGAAGTAGAAGACGGCGGAGTGGCACTCGCGGCCGGGAACCTGGATGTTGACGGCGAAGAGGAAGGCCTTACCCGACTGACTGAGGGAGTGTGCGCGGCGGAGGGCGGAGGCGATGCGGTTGTCGGGGCGACCCAGGACGTCGTCGAGGCGGGAGGCGGATCGGAGCCAATCCATGCCGGCGGGCTTGAGGAGCCAGTCGGAGGAAGGGATCTTCTGACGCTTGGAGAAGTAATTGAGGCCTCGGAGGTGGAAGAGGTCGCCAGGAGGGGAGGCCCAGCCATTGGATCCGGTGTGGAGGTCAACGTGGCGGAGGGAGCCGCCCTCGATCGCAGCGCGTCGCCAGTCGTACTGGGGCTCCTCTGTAGCCCCCGCCACCTCCACAGTAAGTTCGGCTCCGTCGGGGGAGTGATCGGAGGAAGGGTTCTTCATCGTCGGTGACATCTCCGGCGGCGACGCTTGTCCCAAATAGTAACGAAGCCAATTACTGCAGTCGAAGGCCGTGCCTTCTATTTACCCAAAGAGGAGAGATTCCCAGCTCTGAGAATGCCCTCATCGATCACCAAAATTAAGAAAATGCCATTGTGCAATGGAAACTTCCAGAACTACACGTGCCGCATTCTTGTTCGCTGGAGTCTATTTCTGGATCCTGTCCGGCTGAAACAGAGGGCGAGCTACA
This sequence comes from Hedychium gardnerianum, assembly GCA_038050645.1. Classification (NCBI taxonomy): domain Eukaryota; kingdom Viridiplantae; phylum Streptophyta; class Magnoliopsida; order Zingiberales; family Zingiberaceae; genus Hedychium; species Hedychium gardnerianum. Next base: position 3,133 of record JBBUKS010109537.1, read on the forward strand.
GCTGTACAGGCAGGAGGGTTGATGATGATAGAGACGAATCAACTTAAGGATTTAATTATTTTTAACTTTACAATTTAAAACATTATAATATTTTATAATAATAAAAATGAAAACAATATTTTATAATATTTTGATTTAAAATATGTTTATTCCAGCAATTACAATATAACTATTATAATATATTCAAATAAATTTTTTTTAATTAATTTATCATACATAAGATATTAAGTAATAATTTAGACTCTATAATATACCAAGCACTAATCTAACTATCATTAGAACCTAAATTTATGTCTCATTAGAAGTTTATTCTGAATCCTTACATATTTATTAAATTTATATTAGAATTTAGTAATAAAATTATAAATCATTCTTCCTAATATCATTTCATTTTCTTCCTCAAAACTTCATTAAAAAAAAGGGTCAAAATTGCAAGAAAATCCTTCAAATTTCCAAACTCCACACTCAAACCATCAACACACAAACCACTTCCACAAATTACATTAGAGATCTGAAGCTCTTTATTCGATTGAATCTCGCAAACCTACAGATGCCCATCGATCCCCTACACCGGGCGATATTCGTCGTTGTCTTCATGGTGATGATGGCCCTCAGGGTTAGTAACGATCACATAGACAGCATAGATGATTCCAGGGATGTAGCCCAGTATCGTCAACACCACAGACAGCCAAAACTCGATCTACAATCGATCGATCGATCAATCGATCGGTTAGTCAAACAAACAAAGAAACGAAAAACTTGCGAGAGAGAGTTTAAGCCAAGGCGACTTACTTTGCAACAGCCATAGCGGAAGAAGACGCCCAGAGGAGGAAGAATGATAGCACACAAGATCTCAAGGATTCGAATGCACAACCCCATGATTACTCCACTCGATCAACGTACTCTTCTTCTTCTTCGTCTTCTCTTCTTCTGCTTCTTCTTATTTGGATCTGGAATCTGTTGATATTGAAATGATTGACGATAGAAAAGCCAATGAGGGTTCGCTACGTGGAGCAGTGAGCTGTGAGATTGATTTAAAGGACGGAGCTGGGTCGGTGATGGGAGGTGACTGGTCAAAGCGCGGAATCGACCGTCAGATTTTGCCGACACTTGGAGAAATCGGGTGATGAACAGTCGAGATTGAACCGAGTGGGAATGGGATGGTATTCATTTTGGAAAATGAAATTAAAAATTAAAAAAAAATACTGATCGCGAAGCGCGGCCGAGATCCACTGCCGCCGTCGCGTCGGAGTGGTGCTGCGAGCCACCGCGATGGCGGACTGGATGGAGGCGGCGCTGGGGGATGGCTCGGAGGTGCTATCGCCTCCTCCGATGGAGAGGATGGATGGCCGTAGGAGGCGGCGGAAAAGGCGCCAGCAAGCGGTCGGCGGGGAGCGGGAAGGTGGGTCGACTTGGAGGAAGGCGTAGAATCTCGCGGGGTGGAGGCGCGGCCGGTCGGGATCCGCGACCATCGCCGGGTGGGTGGGGGGGGCTCCCAGTCGAGGTCGGACTAGCGAGCCACCACGATGGTGAACTGGATGGAGGCGGCGCGGGGGGAGGGGTCGGGGGTCCGTGTGGAAAAGGCGGAGGTGCTATCGCCTCCGTCGATGGAGAGGATGGATGGCCGTAGGAGGCGGCGGAAAAGGCGCTAGCATGCTATCGGCGGCGGCGGTGGGTCGACTTAGAGGAAGGTGTAGCCGGAGGTCGGAGAACATCCACGGCGGCCGGTAGCCGGCTCGGATCGATGAGGACGCCATTGAATTGGGAACGAAGAACTGCGTCTTCTTTGTAGAGGAAGTGATTGCCTCTTAGACTACATAAACTCGGTTTGTTTTTAATCTCTTTCCCGACCACGACATAAACCGGTAGAATCATGTCCGACCGGTCGGCTTTTGAATCGAGTAAACCCGGTTTATTCGAGATAAACCGTGATAGAGTGGAATTGGTGGAGGAGGAGTCGACTTCGATTGGTTCGGCCATCGATTCCAACTGAGTTCGTGCTTCAAATCATAGCGCTCGTCGCGGAAGTCGCGAAGCAACGCTCTCTCTGGATTCACGCTCGATCTCTGGAGGTCGATCATGGAGGCGTCCTCGTGGGACGCCCTTCGGAAACAGGTGCCCTAACTTTGCCCGGATTTCTACTGAAATCTTCCGCTTTTATTGATTTCGCGCGGAGCTTTCTATCGTCTCTATGATTTGAAGGTTTCATTGTTCTTATAACTTGACCTCTGATCGATTCGGCTTCCTCCTCTGAATTATGCTGTCGGCGAAGTGTAGGTGCCTTTTTCTTCGATTTAATCAGAAACCAAAGAGCCCTAGTGCCTCAGATCTGTTTGTTTCTCCAGATTCACGATATGTTTTGCGGATCTTAGATTCTCAGTTACCGTCTTGCAAGATCATCGAAGAAGTACATTGACTCAAATCAGCCCTGAAATAATGAGCACAATACTGCGAATTTAACAGTATTTTTTGGCTTAACTTTTCGATGATAGCAAGAATTGACTACATTCACTTTTGTTGTATCATCCTTACACTCAAGCTGTTTTCTTTTGCTTAATTAGTATTTTCCTTGATCCATATTTCAATTGCTACTTTGTTTAACATTGCATGTTGAATTGAAATTCTGGGCAATCATATGACTTATTCTGCCAGGAATGCTAAAAAAAGGATCCAACAACTTGTCTTGAAATGATAAAACATCACCTACCAAGCCAAATTATCTTCACTGCTCTTGCTAATGCCTGTAGATATGATTTACAAGCCTGAAAATAGAGATCTGATCTTTGGGGGAAAGCATACCATCAAACATTGGTGTAAACAAAGATTAAACAACTTTATGGAATCTATGAGAGAGCCATGGATTGAACACATTCCTACTATCTCAGAAGCTATGGTGTTGCATCATTTCATCAATTTGAGGAAACTGTGGTGTTTCACCACAGTTTCCTACCTTATTATCCATACTATGTTTTTCACATTTTGCTCAATATAATCCACTTAGATAAATCAGGGAATACAGCCATAAGTTTATATATCAGAAAAATACGGATTGCAATTAGAATCTGAGAAGGTTTGATGCATAGTTTGAGGGAGAGCATTAGGAAGTAAAATATAACCAATACTGTACTTTCTTTATTATTCTGGTTCACCCTTATTCCATGTAATCCACTTATATGAACTAGCACTAAGGTGTTTAAAAGGCAATATCTAGAATTTTACATAAAAATTATTTCACTTGGTTGTTGCAATGAATTCCATTTTTTGATTCAAACTTCAAGATGCTACTTCTTTATAGGACATTTTGGAAGAGCTTAATACAACATTGCTTGCATTAACATTTTGATTACTGTTGGAGGGTAAGCTATACCATCATCATTGTCAGCAGCAAACTGAATTTGTTCCAACTATTTGGGATCGGCTAAATTGATCTTGTGCACCATTGAGCTTTTATGCAAGGCTATGTCTAGCTATGAAAATTAAAGTAGTTGCCGAGCCACTGTCAAATTTCATACGAGTTCTCCATAGAAATATTGTTTGTTGGAAAGAAATTTCCCTTAATTTTGGTAGGTAAAGGATATGCATAGTTACGAGATGGTTTCTAGGACTGTTCATATTGTTCTTCATTTACTGAAATGCTAAAAGAATGACTTCTCAATTTTCTTTAAGTGCATCTGTAAGCAGACATGTTGGAACCGTTATTCCATTCATCTACCAATTCGTTAGGAGTGAGATTTCGCTATAACAAAGAATTTGAAGTAGAATGCATAAGAAACTAGAAGAAATTAAAGACTGAACGGAGAAAATTAGTATTATGTCATCATCAAACATGCATCACATTACGATGGTTTATGAGGTATGAAATGTAAAATCCTCCTTTTATAACACAAGGAGTTTAGGATGTCCCATATGAGAATTTAAGATCCTTCCTAATTCTGAATTAGCTTCTCCATTAAAAATGAACCGAAATCAATAGTGGTAAAGAATTTCATTTTCTCTTGCTATACTTTACTCTACTGGTCGAATGCAGTTCGTTCCATGTTTCATGATATCGAATGTACCTCAATCTGTAGTCACAAGCTGTCGCCAGTCGAAGATAGCTTGTGGACTAATGTCGATCTGTGGGTTCCTTGCCAACATGATATCAGTTTTCTGTTATTTTTTGGTTAGCCTTGTGTTCCACCACTGTTAAAGCAATTGTCTCATTTGATAAATATGCTTCCTTCTCCTTGTTGCTAGGCAAGGAAGCTTGAAGCTCAGTTGGATGAGCAGATGACTTCATATCGTAGACTCGTTTCGTTAAAATCCGATGGTTCAGATACAGATCTCGAATCTGGAATCGAACATTCACTAAAGCAACTCCAACAAGTCAATTTGCAGATGCAAACCTGGGTATCTTCTGGAGGTTCACAGATTATTTCTCACACACTGACACGGCATAAAGAAATTCTACAAGATCTCACTCAGGTACTTGATTCTGCAAATATGATCATGGTACACAAAAATGTTTAGAAATCAATCTGATATTTGATCTGGACTCTTTCAGGAGTTCTGCAGACTTCGGTCTAGCCGCAGAGCAAAACAAGAGCGTTCTTCGCTTCTTCTAGACTTTAGAGACTTCGATAGAGCAAAGGCAGGCATGGAAGATGGTGCCGATACTGAGCAACATGCTCTACTTAAAGAACAAGCAGCTATAGGTAGAAGTTCAGGGCAGGTGCGATAACTCTCTCTACTCTTTCTCTCTTCTCTATATGTGCATAGAGGAAGGGATTGTAGTTGAGGGCGAAGTCGAAAAGAAAAATACTTCCTTCTACTTCAGTTTTATCGAATGCTAATATGATTGTTTAAGGATGATAACATGGAAAACAATCCTTAATTCTAGTTCTTTCATATAGATGGACAATGTAATATCTCAAGCACAAGCCACTCTGGGAACCCTAGCTCTTCAGCGCTCTACATTTGGTGGCATCACTACCAAGATCAGTAATGTCAGTAGCAGACTTCCTACGGTATGTTGATCAATGCACATGATTTCTGCTCAATTCCCCCTTTTTTTCTTCTTGAATTTAGCTGATTGAAAACGTAAAAAATTATATATTGACAATAAATAAAGAGCAAATATCCAGATCATACCCTAATGAAGCACTTACAATTTTGTCTGCAGGTAAATCATATTCTTTCGTCAATTAAAAGGAAAAAGTCATTGGACACCATAATCCTCTCCCTCGTTGCTTCAGTTTGTACATTTCTCATGTTGATTTACTGGTTGTCAAAGTAATTACCGTCTTAGTTAATTACATATATTGGCGAGGTGAAGCCATCTTTTGTACCTTATTAAGAAGTTTAACTGCTATTTCAACGTTCACATCAGTGATCGTATGCTTCAATCAATCAGAGAACAGAATGAAGAACCATTATAATCATTCACAAATATCATCCATCAGCATATATGTATAACACATTGGAGAAGTAGAAATGGGGAAGATGAATGCAAAAGGAGCAGACTTGATGAGGAATTCAGAAAGCCAGAGTTACCTGATCGCCAAAAGGCAATCTTCGACAAAGATTCAAGGAAAACTTGGTGCACAAGGAACAGAAGCAGGAAGAGGATTGTTACCTGTCAATTAGAAGGTAACGGAGGAGAAATCAAGCTTCGTAGCGATCTCATCGAGCTGCTTCTTGACGCTCATGTCGACGAATTTGGATCCAGTTGCCCCGAACCGAATTGTGAATCCGGCGATGAGAGAAGGATCGAGCGCCGTCTTGATCCGCACGTTGTTGGCGCCGGTGAGCCGCTGCACCACTTTCGCGATCTGGGCGAGGTCCTGGGGCTCCAAGGTCACTACCGAAGTCACGACGGCGACCTCCGTATGGGTGATCTTGTTGTATTGCAGCTCGAACTCCTTGATGATCTCGCTGAGGATGTCGATCCGCCGCATGTCGACGAGGATGTTGAGGAAGTTGGCGGTGTAGGGGAGGAGATCGAGGGAGGAAGCAATCTCTTTCACCACCTCGTATTTCCGCTCCGCCGAGATGGTAGGGTTGGAGAAGAAGGATTGGACGCCCGGGTCGGCGAACGCCTTCTCCACCTTCTCGATGTCGGCGGCCGTCTGCTCGAGGGATCCGTTAGACTTCGCGGCTTCGGCGAGAGCGTTCGCGTAGCTCGAAGCGTCGGAGTCCGCCATCACGGCACCGAGGGCTCCGCCGCCGCCGTGGCGGCGTCGGGAAGGCAAGACGATCCTAAGGCGTCGGGGAGCGGTAGAGGGAAATCGGCGTAGGAAGCAGGAAACACGGACAGAGGAGGAAGAAGGGGCGGCGGCGGCGGAGGGGCGGAAGGCGAGGGGAGAGGAGCGGAGGGCGGCCATTTCTTCGGCGAAAGCGAGACGAAGAGGCAAGTAGAGATATCCGGCGTTGGACGGCCAGGATGCGAGATGGATGACGATCCAACGGTAAAAAATTGAGTACTATCGACTAGAGATTGAGTGACGGAAGTGAGTCCGACGCGACACGTGGCGACTCATTTGGATAAGGCATCCATTGGGCTTTAAATGGGCCTCCATTGAGATAACCTGGGCTGCATCGTACAATATAACGGAAAATCCCCCTTAAAATTAATGAAATATTAAGTTTGTTCCGCTTACTTTTTCATTTTAGCCATTCTTATTCCCAGTTTACTTTGACTAACAACTAGACTGATTTTTCTTCGCGGGAACACTGGAGGCTGTCTATTTATCTGGAACTTGCACTTCTATGCCAATTCTACCCCTACCTCCTTTTCCTTATTTCTACTTTTTGCGCGGTACCCTGCTTTATAAGCGGGCTAGAATTGTCTTTTCATTCAACGATGGTTGTTCGGTCCAATGCGCACGTTAGTCCGCACCAATCCGGGTCAGATCCAACTTTTACTCTTCTTGTGATTTTACTCTTCTTGTCATTTAGGTATATTAACTGTCTCTAGAAAAGCCACTTAAGAAACGAAATGAGTCACGAGAAATTAATGGGGGCCTCTTAGCATCGATGCCGGCATATAAGTAGTAACGTGAGTTGTTTCTCAATTGTCCCCGTAGGATGAAGCGGTTGGTTAGTGTATGAGGTGTTGTCATAATGAGATCTGGTGGTTAAATCTTGGTTAGTAGCTAGGTTCCTATCCTCCCTTATGCATTAGTCATTGTTCGGGCTAGCTAGATTAACTCTCATGATTTACCTCATTCCGTGTTGGTCCAGAGATGAATTGACGGGGAGTTGGGGCGTGGGAGCGATGGTTTTGCCTTTTTTTACTACAGTGAGTTGTTTCGTCAACCGGTTTGGTTCAGTTTCCAGTTGTTGTAACTTGTAAGTTAACCGAACCGGTTCACGTGGGAAATAAATATCTGGTAGTCTTCTTCTGCTTCCCTTTGCCGTCATCGCTTTCTCCGTCCCGTTAGTCGTGGCTCCCAATCCACTCATCGCCGGAGGAGCCTGCGAGGACTTTCGTCTCTCGTGAGGATCAACAATCGCCTTACTTTTTTGTCAATCCGCTTGAGGTAAGCATCCCCATCTCGATCAGGGCCTTATTATGATATCCCTTTTTGCTATCAGATTTTGGTGTCGATCCTTAAACTTAGGGTTAGATCTTGGATCGGGACTTAGTCTCGTTCTTTCAAGTTATTTTTTTTTTAATCTATGGCTTTGATTTTGCCTTTCGTTTTGTTGTGCTGGTTGGGTTACGACTTAAATAAACATCTTTCTTGACAAAACTTTCGCTGGGTTAGTTTCATATCCTGCCATGGGATTTAGGATTTAATATGACGGATATGTTCATATCTGAGATTGAAAAAAAACTTCAACTTCGGCGTGCTAGTGGTCGATTTAAAATTAATATTTGGCATCATGAAACTTAGGTTCAAAATTATAGACGATAGATTGTAATCTTAAGTTTACCTGATGAACTTGATTTTTTAGTTGAACCTCAGTTGAAATGAAGAATTTTTGTGAATTCTGTGGTTCACAAAAATTTATTCTTGTATAAACTGAAGTTTCTTCTTCAGGAGGTGTTCTTATACAAACTGGTAGAATTATTTGTGCTTAATATACACTGGTGTTTTGTGCTTTAGTTTAATCAAACACCATGACTATGTCACTATTTTGAACTCTGCTGTAGTCTACACTCTGTTATTTAGTCTGATGAGCTATGGTCTGATTTTTTCGTAAGTTTTCACCTTTTATGTTCGAGAATCTATCTTTAATCTACATTGTGACTGAAATATGTTAACCATGAGGCTGGCTCTGTGTGTAATTGCAACTGCATCTGAATATTTAGAAATTCATGAATTTTGTAGCTGCTTTGTGAAATGCACTTACTGTTGACAATTGTAATTGCCGTTCTTTGTAGGAGCTATGTTTCTCTGATAGTGTTCAGCTGGTTCCTGGATTATTTCTGTGGAGGGTAGATCATATATATCATTTATTAGTCTCTGTGTTTCAAATATGTTTGACTGTGGACATAAAGCTCAATATATGGACGGTCAAAGAGAAAAGTTTGTGAGGTTTGCCTATTTCTTACCAAGCATGCCAAGTCAAACTATTCATGTCATTCTCTCTCTATATGTGTGTGTACAATTTTTCCATTATTACATCAAGTTCTTAAAAATTTGTAAATATATTTATCAGTTTTAAATATCACTCTATGAGATCTTCTGTATATACGTACAGTTTTATGCTATTTCATATGCCCACATACGCATGCATATGCAATCAGAGATTGACACATGTTAATTTTGATTGATTGACCACTTCACATGCTTAAGCTATCAGCAACTTGAAAAATCTATAGATTGACTCACACATTTTGGAAAATAGGTTTAATTGGACGGCCCCAAAGTTAACATCTCCATCGACTTAATTGGCATTGTTATTTGAAATAGTGGATTAGCAGAACTTGAACATGAAACCAACTCAAAAGCTAAAACTATTGTGAAAAGGTCCAGGTTTCAAAAAGCTGCCACCTAGGCTATTTCGACCAACCTCCACTTCACTTAGGTGGAAGGCACTCCACATTAACCGGGCCATTTATGTGACAGCACAGGTGGCCCATGTGTTTCAGGTGGTTCGGTGGGAAAAATGGCTTTTGGGATAAAAGCTTAGTTGTTGTTGTTATTCACTTACTAAAGATAACCCTAATTTCTATCAACCTCCACCTGTACACCCTTAGGCCTTCCCTCGCATTCCCTGCAGTCTACTGATCCACCATCACTACACTTAGGAAACTAGGTGTGTTTCCTAGTTTCCCTTTGATTTTTCATTGCATTTTCATTGTTCTCTTCTCTCTTATTTCATTGTGGTCTAGTTTATTCTTGTCATTATGCTATAGCTATTCCTTTCACCTTTCCACTGCATTGTTATTGCATTTCTATGAAATTTTCAAGACGTTCACTATAACCTAGTTATCCTTTTGTGGTATTCTTTCAAGTTGAGATGCTCATGAAAATTTTTAACCAATGTATTGTAAATATTCTCATACTTTACGCTCTATACGCCTTATGCTATATATGCCAACTATAGGAAACAATCATCAAAATTAGTTACTCGTAGACCAATAGAATATATGACATTAGTGGATGGATTCTATATGATAGGTAGACTGTCTTGTTATGCTTGTTATATCTTCACTATGTATTACTTTCTTTAATTGAAACTTATCTTGCGTTTGATGTAGTCTTATTTTTTTATTAATATTATAATGCAAACTTTCTAGGTCCTTGCCCAACCACCTCCCATTAACTGATAAAGTCTTATTGTTTTAATAATATTTTAATGGCAACTGCCTAGGCCTTTTCCTCACCGCCTTCCTTTTAGAACTGCCCTATAATATCTTGGAAAAATTCAATACCTCCATCTATGTTTATTGTATTCTTAACAGAGGATTATCCTCAAACCTTGGATGAAGTCACTGTTCATCTTCACTATATGCAGTTAAGATTTTAAGACTTATGATTTTAAAATTTTGACGTGATTTACTATGAAAAGTTTAACAGTGAACTTTCCATAACACCTCAGCTTTCTTATGAAATTAGAAGAGGAAACAGAATCGTATTTGTGAATCTTAAACTCCTCCAAAGGTGGCCCAAATTCCATTATTTTTGTACTTTGGAAGTTGATTATGTGGAAGATATGGTAACTCATGATCTACAATAGTGGAACTATAGTTTTTCTGAATAGCTGAAAGTATAACATGAATTGTTGAAGAAGATGAATTTACTTACTTTATCTGTGTGCACTACATTATTAAATGTTTGTTTTGATTCCTAGGCTTGAAGAGTCAAGTCCTGCGTTGTCATTTTCCTCGGACACGGATAGAAGGAATAGAGGCACATTCAATGTCGAGGGATTTGGTCAAGGATCACGCACCTCATTCAAATTCATAAGGGGAGGAGTGAAAAAGGGATCTGAGGGACTTAAGTTTCTTGGCAGGTCATTTAGATTTGGTGCTTCTAGGGAAGTTTTTCCTGAAGACCTCAAGGTTTCTGAGAAGAAGATTTTTGATCCTCAAGATAAATTGCTGATTATAATGAACAGGCTTTTTGTTGTATCATGTATTCTTGCAGTAGCAGTGGATCCTTTGTTTTATTATCTTCGTATACAAGATGAGACTTGCCTAGGAATAGATCGGAAGTTAGCTGTTGCATCTACTACCCTGCGGACGATCATTGATTGTTTCTATCTTATTCGTATGGCTCTTCAATTTCGTACTGGTTACATTGCCCCATCAACCCGAGTTTTTGGCAGAGGTGAACTTGTAATTGATCCAGCAAAGATAGCAAAACATTACTTGAGAAGCAACTTCATTATTGACTTCCTGTCTGTCCTACCACTCCCACAGGTGAGTTGAACTCTTATGTAGTCATCTGGGTATTTGGTATGACCCAAATCAAATTTGTTCACATTTACTATGTGAAAAATATTATCTTAAATTGACTTTTTATTTTTGTGTGTGTTAAATTGAAGAGATGTGTTGTATGGTAACTTATACTCAATCATGTCTCTTCAGAGTGACACTTAAGGTTTCTTTATTTTGACAATTACTCAAGAGAACATGCCAATACAATATTTTTTGGACTATTATTTTCTCTCTCAACTTTCTGTTGGCCAAATTTCTTGTGTCCATATTAATGGAATTATCATTTTTCACATTTGCCTATAACATGAGTTACAACTATTTGGTCTTGGCTACATAGTAAGCCAAATTGTTGTGGTTAGATCAGAAAATCTGAAGTTATATAGCATGTAGAATCATGTGAATCCATGACACAATTCAATGTTATCAGTACCCAAGAGGTGATTTGATATCTGTTTATTTGAATGAGAGTAGATGTACTACTGTTTTGTGAAAGCCTATGAGCTAAATACATTCCTTTTTCTTTTTGTTATGTTGGGATTAGAAATCTAGATGCACTATATAGAAGATCTCTAATAGTGCCGGCAACTTAAGATTGAGGCGAAAGTGTTCTATCTAACACTGCTAATGCCAGTTTCAAACCTCGATGGAAAAGGTGGAGGATAAAATTATGCTCTCATAGGAAGCATAAAACTCTGTTGTCAGCAAGCTAGTAATCATGGATATTGCTTGTTCTTGTTGTATATTGATCCTGTATAACCATAATATATGAACATGACTCATTCAAAACATTGATACAAGGCTTGGCTTGCAGTGCAACTCCTCTAGGCTAGTAGTACCATAATATTTACTTTCATGGTAATTGCATATTTGATGGCTTTCCTGGCTTGTCTTATTTTTATACTGGCAGTCTGAGGTATTTATAACTTGACTTCGTCTAAACCTCGATAAATAAATGCAGATTGTAGTTTGGAGGTTTCTTCATACAAATAAAGGATCAGATGTACTGGCTACAAAAAATGCATTGTTTGTTATTGTTCTGCTTCAGTATATCCCTAGATTATCCCGCATTATTCCTTTAACATCAGAGTTGAAAAGGACTGCCGGTGTCTTTGCTGAAACTGCTTGGGCTGGTGCTGCATATTATTTATTGTGGTTCATGCTGGCTTGCCATGTAAGTAGTTACAAGCTATGGTTTACCCACTTGATTTACATCTTTTACATTTTTGTAGATTAACTAAGACCTCGTACCTACAATGGTACCCGAAGAAACTTATATACCATAATGGAACTTTTCCCCTATTCTATGATTTTGCATGCTTAACCCGATGGATTTTGCAAGTTTCATTGGTTGGTCCATTATTAATCAATTATGCATATGAAACAAATTAATAAATGAGTTTATGGTATTAGGTTGAGATCTCACTAGATGCTCTCAATCTGTTTTTTATATGGGTGGTTGATCTTGAGATTTCTAATTGCAGTTAATTAAATCAATTGTTGTTGACTATCAGCCAGTTTCAGATGGTTCATCTTTTTTCCATCTGGGTTACTAACTTTCAAATTGGTTCCTGTGAATCCTTCCATTAAATTTATTACAACTGTGAGTAACAAACAAGTGGTGTTGGTAATGATTAAGTACTCACATCATGTTCCTAGCAGCATAATTACTCGCATACATGCCACATTCACGAAAAAAAAATAATCATCCATGAGGTTGTTCATGTGGCTGCTAATATAATAGGATATTATGCTAATTAGGGATGACAGCTAGTAGAGTACCTAAAACTGAATGATTGCCTACCTGAATGGAAAAATGGTATTTTCCCAAAAATCTCATGTGGAATATAAATGTGAAAACAAGTGATGTTGTCCAGGTTGTTGGTTCTTTCTGGTACTTGTTGTCTGTTGAGCGAGAAGATGATTGTTGGCAGTTAGCTTGTAAGCAACACAATGCCACGTGCATCACAAATTTCTTATATTGCGGCAATGAAGATCTTGATGATTTTGTCAACTGGAAGAATGTCAGCACTGAGGCTCTTCAGCATCTATGTATGCCTGATGAAAGCAATACTTTTTTCCAATTTGGAATCTATGGACAGTCTTTGACTTCGGGTATTGTGGCATCTAACAATTTCGTTTCCAAGATTGCTTACTGCTTCTGGTGGGGCTTGCAGAATGTAAGGTACTAGTCCTATTTCTCATCATCGTTTCAGTATAATAGTATGTATTATTTTTGTTTTTGTCATGATTCTTAGTTTGTTAGCTTGTATTGTCTATGCTAACTAAGGGTTGAAACTATTCCACCATCTATTGGCTATTATATATGATCAATGAATTTAACCTCGAGTAGTTTGAATATGGTTGCTGCACTTGCCGTGTTCAGGCATATAATCAAGCGAACCTTAACAGTATGACAGCTAAGTAGGGCAAACCTTAACAGGTGAAACCAGGACTTTCACTATTTTAATTTTTTCGTATTCTCCAGTGATCAGGCCTGATCTTGTCCTGTTAGAGATATTTCAATTCAACCAGCCTGATCTGGTCCGGTCTACTTATTATAGTTGAAGGCAAAAAATATATATTTATTTTTATATAGTTGGAGTTTTTATACAGGTGATTTACAGGTGTGTTGGAGTTTTTTTATTGGCATAATATTAGAGACCTTGGAGTCAGTCTGTGTGTCCATGATGAGTTATTTTATCGAATCGAGAACTTTTCATCCAATGGTTTCTTTGTGACAATTTCCTTTTTATTGTTTCATGGATGTGCTTAGTTACTCTTGGGACAAGCTAAATAACGAAAGGTTGTCATATGCGTTATTTCTTGCCGACGTTTAATCCATCAACAATTGATGCAGCTGATTTTGTTTGAACCATTTTCTTCCTGTTACATATCATTTTATGTATTAATAATTCTATTAAGTCCTCTCCGGCCAACATAGAATTCTCAATAGAATTCTCATTAATGATTTAATGAATCGAAAACTATGTGGGTTCTTGTGCTCATTCACTTCTATGCAGAAACAGTCGAGACCTAGAAGCAACATCGCTTGGGCATTCACCAAATATTTCATCTGCTGTGCCTTTCTATGTATAAGAACTTTTCGTTGCTATCTACGCTGATAGGAAAACTTACCCATCGATTTAGTTCGTTTTAAATCATTCGCTAATGGGATTAAGCTTATGTTAGTAGCCCAGTAAACTTCAGTTGATTGGTCTACAATCTCCAATGTGAGATCAATTAGAGGTAGGTCATATTTTGTATGGGAAGGTTTTAAGTTATGTAGCAGTGTGGAGCAAAAAGAAAAATATTAAGGATTTGGCATCTGTAACTTGCCCAGAAAGTTGCTGCATTGACTAATGAACTTTTAATTATGTGGAACAGTACTCTTGGCCAAGGGCTGCAAACGAGCACTTATCTCGGGGAGGTGATCTTCTCAATCATCATCGCTGTTCTTGGACTTGTACTGTTTGCCCTCCTTATCAGTAACATGCAGGTACGGCCAGTGGCCTCGATTTTCCATGTCTTTTGTTTGTCATCATAATTCACTACCATTAGCTCTGTGCAAGGATCTTGTGATAAAGTGGGATTGACTTATCAAATACTGTTTTTATTCTTCCAGACATATCTTCAATCAATGACGATACGGCTCGAAGAGATGCGAGTTAAGAGGCGTGACTCAGAACAGTGGATGCATCACCGTATGCTACCACCAGACCTCAGACAGCGTGTTCGACGATATGATCAGTACAAGTGGTTGGAGACGAGAGGTGTGGATGAAGAAGGTTTGGTTCAGAGCCTTCCCAAGGATCTTCGGCGGGATATCAAGCGTCATCTTTGTTTAGCCTTGGTTAGGAGGGTAGGTTTCTCTGTCTGTTCATCATTACTTGCTTGCCATCAGATAATCAACATCTATATCTGACTTGTCTTTTGTGCAGGTTCCTCTATTTGAGAAGTTGGACGAGCGTTTGCTAGATGCAATTTGTGAAGGACTCAAACCTAGTCTGTACACAGAGAACACATACATTCTGAGAGAAGGGGATCCCGTCGACGAAATGCTCTTCATCATTCGTGGCAGCTTGGAGAGCATAACTACTGATGGAGGAAGGAGCGGGTTCTTCAACCGAACTCTTCTTCAAGAGCGTGATTTCTGTGGCGAGGAGCTCTTGACCTGGGCACTAGATCCAAAGTCCGGTGGCAACCTACCAACTTCCACAAGGACCGTGAAAGCACTGAATGAAGTTGAAACATTCTCACTGAATGCTGACGAGCTCAAGTTTGTGGCGAGCCAGTTCAGGCGTCTCCACAGCCGACAAGTCCAGCATACATTTCGATTCTACTCGCAGCAATGGAGGATGTGGGCAGCTTGCTTCATCCAAGCCGCATGGAGACGCTATGTCAAGCGGAAGATAGCAGAGCTTCTGCAGAAGGAAGAAGAAAAAAGACGGAGAAATAACTTGGCGAAAAGCACCACAAGCCTTGGTGCAGCCATCTACGCATCAAGGTTCGCTGCCAACGCAATGCGAGGTGTTCATCAGCTCCGGAACAGGAGGGCCCTTGGATTGGTGAGGTTGCAAAAACCACCCGAGCCCGATTTCACCGCAGAAGACGCAGATTGAATCCAATTCCCTGTTGGAGATGTGTGCACGAGGTAATTCTATATTCACTTGGCTGCCTGCTTTTCCAAGTCTTTGTGTTTCATATTTAGAATGATAAAGTAGTATTATGATGCAGTATACAAGTGTGCCTAGACTAGTGATGTGATGATCGATTCATCATCTTCAGGTTTAATTGTAAATCATCTATTAATATTAAAAGTCCACAATCGAACACTAACTAGCAAAACTTCACAGGAGAGGTTGAATTCTTCACTATCAGCTATTTAACTTTCGACCCGTATAACATTACGGTCGTGAGAATGATTGATAATTACCTAGTAGTCAAGACTAGTTATTCAGCTAATGAGTTACAGTCTAGAAAAAGTGATGAAGAACTTTGCCTGAACCCTCATAGGAATGAATACAGAATACTTGTGGAAATAGAAAACAAAACATTTCCTCAAACAATATTTAGATAATATTTTATATTAATTTATATCAAGGTAGCTTAGATGATATTAGTGCACTTGATCATATAAAAATTAGTGTGAGAATAAGTTGTGCGTGTGTGTGTGTGTGTGTATATAAATATAATTATTTTTTGTACACTAGATGTAATTTATTGTGTTTTGCCAATGCCAGTTTGTTTGTTGATGGAGTTTGGTCAGCAATCCTTGTGGACCAACTGTACCTGTGATGATGATGTTTGGTAGATCAGGGTCATTCGATATCGACATGGCTTAATTTTCAATCGAAGTTTGAGTTGTTCCTGTGGAACGACAATCATTGGGCACTAAATCTTTGAGAACCGAGTATGTTTGAAATGTGTTCAGATTACAATAAGCATGGAGGTTAACATGTAGCTCATAAGCAAGCAAATTAGCATTAACAGAACGACAAACAATGATTTTACCTCAAGAGAGCTAAGAGATCACTCAGAAACATTCACCAAGAAGAAAATATCCTTCTTTCGTCTGCGGTTTACTCGATAATATGATCTCAAACCCTTGAAGCATGATCTTTACACTCAGGTTAACATTATAGGCTTCACCTACACCACTTAGTCTGCACATAATGAACTAGATAGTGAACTTATTGGTTCAAGTCACTTGCAGGGTGCTTTGAAGAAAGTGTCTTAAAGTAACACAAGCAATCTTTCATTCAATTATTGAGGAAAATGCAATGGCTTCCTCATCTACTAGAGTCTGATGTAAAAAGAGAAAGGAAGCAACGATCACTGATACTAATCTGAAAGATGTTTAGTAGGATCCACATCAATCTAAATCACCATGACAAGCATGTCCTGAAAGAGAATGCATCATTTTGATCACATAAGAAACTGTTTATGTAAACTATTAAGCATCCAAAGCTCAATTCTGTACCTTGTTTCAAGCTTCAAGATGGGGCCCAGGATGTGCAAAGCTGACACTGATCTCACCATTAGATTCTTTGTTCTCCACTGGGAGATCAGTGATGATGAAAAAAAGGAAACATCCAAGAACAACTAGTAGGCTCTTTAGTAATGCAAAAGTTGCATCAACACACATTTCATCAATCGATTACTATCTTAGACAGCCCAAAAGATGAGTGATAGCATCTCATTTCATTCATAGAGAAAACTAATTTACAGGGAACAGAAGATCTAAAAGACTAATTTAGGGAGATACATTACTTTCTCATAGGCACCAAGAGAAGTTGAAAAATATAGTAGAATTCATTGATGGCATCCATTTGATTGAAAGCAGCTCAAGAAGCAGTCCCTCTTCCACTATTGTTCAAGAGGCATCTCTCTTTCTGCTCATCTAAGTTGATGTACTGCTGACGGCATTCAAGGCTGCAAAAGGCAGTCTCACCCCTGCAAATTGAAGAAGAGAGTTTGAAGAACACAAACAAATATCTAAGCAAATATTTCTGTGAAAGAAGAAGAAGAATATTTTCCAGATCATTAGTATTGATAACAGAAGATGATCAGATCTGGAAAATACAGAATTTTACGAGTTTTGATTCAACAAAAGAAATCTAACAAACCATGGAAGTAGTTGACTGGCGTATCCCATAAATGTAACATTGGAAGTAAAGTTGGTTGGAACGGCATGGAGAATTAGGGTGTTGCACAAGAATTCAGTGGGGATTTCAAGTTTTGGTCGAGTGCAAAATAAAAGAAGTGAAATCATGAGTTCAGACAGCAAGAAATAGGGTGAAACAGTAATTAGATCTGAGGGTGAGCCCTAAAGAACTATCTTTGATCCAGAAATCCTGAGGAAAACAAAAGAAGAAAAGGATGGAGCTTTTCGTGCGAAGGTCGGAGGAGAGTAAGCAAATACCGGTACATGAAGGCATCCCTGCCGGGCCCTAGTCGCCGGTTGCATAGCCCGCAGGCCCTCAAGAAGTTCGCCGTCTCGGGCGACCCGAGCAACTCCCTCCTCTGCACGCCGCCGCGGGGCGAGAGCATGGACCCCATGAACCTAGCCGTACGCCAGTCCATCCCGACTCCAGCGATCGCTCCCTGCACCACTCGCAGATGCGGATCAATGGCTTCGCCGCCGATCGATCCTTCCGGATCCGGAAGCTGGGGGAGCTCGACTTCCAAGAGGACGTCGGCCGGGAACTCGGTGGAGCTAGTGGTCCGCCGCATCGGAGGCCTCGGACGGTTCCCAAGCAACATCTTTTCCGCCGGAAGTGGAGGAAGGCGAGACGAGGCGACGGCGAGGTGATCGGAGATCGCCGAGAAGGAGAGTGTGAGCGAAAGAGGGAAGACGAGGTGGGAGATCAAATAAGAGAGATGAATAGATCCGGACCGTTCAATTTCGATCTGCCTTCATAAATCAGAAGACTGATAATATTTAAATAATATAACAAATTTAAATGGATTTTCGAAATAAAAAAATGCACCTCAGGTGATTATGTTCTCCCAACGCCCTCACAGTCTCTAAATTATATAAAGTCAATTTATAACTAACGATGGGAAAAAGTAAAATATTTATTTCAGCATCCTCATTAATTCGTTTGTTTTTAATATTTTCATTAATTTATTTTAAAATTAATAAAAAAAATAAATTATAATAATTATTAATCTGAACGACTAATACATAAGAAAAAAATAAGAATTTAATTATTAATTAAGATTTGATTTTCAAATTGTATGATAATAATATTTTATATATTAATTATCAATTCGGACAAATAAAAATAATAATACCAAAAATTAAAAATAGAGATTCATCTTTGGGAATATTGATAGTTAAAATAATTTAATATTAATTTAAATTTGATTAAAATTATTTAAATTTAATTAAAATTGCTCAAATATGATTGTACAATACAAATGTTGTTAGTTTTGATCAAAATTAATATGACAATCTAACCTTTTTAACAAAACAGAAAATAAAGGGTTTTTAATTTAATTTTACCCATAATTTCTGTATTTTTATGTGGTATAAAATAAATTTTAAATGTTTAGATAATTTCAAATTATATTCGAATTGGATCATAAGTTTTATGAGAAAAAATGTTCCACGTGTTTTCTAAATCTATTAAAATTCATCAATAATTTTAATCAAAATTGTTAAATATAAAAATATTATAATTTTAATCAAAATTGCCTAAATTTATCTAGTAATGTAGATGACAAATATTAATATAATTTAATCAAAATTACTCTAAAAATTATGCAACAATATATATATATATATATTTTAAAAAGTAAAATTTAAAAAGTATGAGTAAATCCAATAGAAAAAATTATAATTTTAGTTAAAAGTTATTAGATTATTATTTTTAAATTATTATTTATAAAAAAAAACTTGAGTTTTTTCGATTTGTTTGAACTTGGGCTATGACTCATTTTTACACCACGAAGCCCAAAAGAGAGGTTTATTTTAAGAGAGAAAATATTTTTGGGGTCTGTTTGGGTAAATTTCTAAAAATAGGATCTTTTGGGTTAAATTGATGGAGATTTATTTCTCAGGCCGCCGCCGCCGAGAGCAAATCCAACAAAATTCGCGCGCGTCTCGCGTTCTTCATCGCCCACCCATCCAAATCCAAAAGCCCGCCCTTTTGCCCTACAAAAGAGCCAAGCTTGCATCATTCCTTCCTCACTCTCTCTCTCTCCCAGAACGATCTGGCGAGAAGGTTAGTGACGTTCTTAGTTTATGTTCATTCTTTGCATCCCCTGTTTTTTCGGCGATTTTGCTCTTTTATGCCTGCCGACTCATAATTATCGGAAAGGCTCGATCTTTATGGGTTTGATGCCATTAGGTCTACTCTGATCTTTGTTGCGAGTGTTGCTCAGAGAAATTTTACGCTTCTTCCTTGTTTGGTGGCCAAGCGATCTAGGGTTCGCTGGATCGAATCTAGGTTTTGCTTGGTCGACAATTTGTGTGTCTGGAAGACAATGTATATGATTTCCCCCCCTATTTGCGTTTTTTTACTGTTTTTTTTAAGAGGATTATCTTTTCCAGGATTTGGGAACTTGCATTTGGCGATTTCTGCAAGGGTGTGGAGAATGGGTGGAGGAGGCGGATATCAAGAAGAAGCCGATGCCAGAAGATGTGCTTTGGGTGATGTAACAAATCTTGGGAAAAGAGGGCTTCTTTTGGATTCAAAAAAGGGTTTTTCACGAGAAGGGATCGACGAAAACAGTGAAGACAGTGTCGAGGATAGTTTTGGAGAGGAAAGAGCTTTTAAGAAATGGAAAACAGACATTGATGGCAAAACTGAAGCTTTGGTTGACATAAAAGGGAAGGGCCTTTTCTCTTCCGATGCTAATGAGGCACGCCAACCTATGACTTCGAACATCGTAGGCAATTTTGTCCAGAGAAATATTGGGTCTGATTTGATTTCCCTGCAAAAGAGTTCTGATTCATTAGCAAATGAGACTGTTGGCAAGTTAGGATCAGGCTTTATATCCACCGAGCCAGTGCTTGCGCAATGTGATAAATTATTTGTAACTGATTCAGAAGAAGATTTTTCAGGTGGTCATGAAACTGATAGTGCTGGTTCTACTAGATACTCTTTCCAGTCAAAGGAAGTCGAACACAGTTCCGCTGCACTAAAATCTTCCAGCTTAGACTTTACAACTTTAAAGGATTCCAATGTTGATAGTTGCGAAGGTCCCTGGAAGTTCCAAAAACCATCTGGCTCATTGAAAGGCAGTATGGATTCTGGTGTAAATGAATCCAGTAGTGTCCCAAGTTGTGCCAAAGTTGGGACGCTGGAAGAATCTTGTAAATGTGCTTTTTGTCTCAAAGGCAAGTGATAGTTCCTGTCTTTCAGTTGGAGTATGTTGATATTGCATATAGCACAGTATTAGTATGGATATTTTAACTTAGTTTCATTTTTGTTGTTGTTCACATGTCTAATTGTGGATTTGTTGCTTACATGACATGTAAACCAGCGGCTTACATATGGGCAGACCTAAATTATCAGGACACTAGAGCCAGACTTGCTGGTAAGCTTCTGATAGTTATCCTCACATTTAGAGTATCCTTGATTCTTGGTTACATGTTTTGCATTAGGGAATGTGCAATTCGATCAATTTGATTTTCTGTTTTTAATTTATAGAATTGAAGAAAAGCAGAAGACTTGCGAGGTCTTTAGATGCACGAAGTTGCAGCAACAAAAGTAGTATCAAAGCTGCTCGAAGGATCTCAGATACATCTGCTTCATTGGAGTCTGAATTAACTCAACAGTGGCGATCACTTTTCCTTTGCACAGAGAATATTGTTGTCCGTGAAGCTTCTGAGCTTGTAAGTCCATCCTTATGACTTCCTCTTTTTTTTTTCAATTTCCTTTGCACAGAGAATATTGTTGCCTGTGAACCTTTAAGGATTATATTTTTAAATGGCTGATACTCTTCAGTCTTGATTACTTTCAGTATGCTTTGTTAGAGTGGTTATCGACTTATTCCTACAATAGCATTGCATTAGTGATACATTTCTCAGCTCATGTTTTCTGTCATTTGCAGCATGACAAATTCCTCAGACTGAAAGAGTTGAAGGAGAACTGCAAGAGAGATTTGGAGAAAATTAGTTTGGTTCCTTCAGAGAAATGATGTTATCCTAAGTCATTTCCGAGTTATTTGATTCAGTTATTAGGTAGTTTCGCAAGGAAGATCCAACATGGAGTATCAATTTGTTACTGAGAAAATTCTGAGAGACCATTTAAATAATTAAGATTATTGCTTATTAAATTACTTAATGACATGTTGGTCAGTCATTACTATTTATCATATGCTACACCTACACTACAAACAGGCACGTATTGTGTATAACGATCGCAAAGGAATATCCATGATACCATGAATGTTTCAGTTTCAGTTTCAATTATTGCTTTGCCCTCGGAGCTGGATCATCAATTTAAATCATTGTATGAATTTTCAACTTCTATTCAACTTTATTTGTACGTGTGAAGAAAAAACCAATTTCGTTTATCTCAATGGTAAAAGGCTATGAATTCAATTTTCCTTGTATGTCTCATATTGCTGACAATATTTTATCTGTTCACTTTAGTTATCTGGAATTTAAGTTTCAGAAGATTGATGGCATTGAGGTAAGCTTTGAATGCCAAGATGATTATTCTTGCTGTATGTACGATATAGAAGAGCGACAAGTTGCAAACTGACCGTCAATGCTATGAAGGTGCTCTTGAAATCACAGAGATAGCAAAAAATTTCTTCTATCTTTTCGAACAACAGTGCAGGTTTGTCTCTTCTTTTTTGCTTAAACCATTGATTGGATTCATGAGTTAAGTACTTTGTTTTTATTTTCAGAATTCAATATGAAGCAGCTTTAGGGAAACTCTAAATATCATCAGAAGTATTCCACCTATCTACGGTAATAGTCTTCTCTCTGTCTTTTCAATTTTATTGCTATATATTTCATCGACAAAGCAAGTTCAGTGAGACATGTTCTTGGAGTTGTTGACGAGTGCAATAAGGAGGTTTCATTCCTTATCAGACTTTCCAGGGTCCAACCTGTCTTGGCGGTGAAAACACTGTTTATGCACTTAATATCGATATTGAATCGCGACACCACTGTTCTTATCAGAAGGGCTTGCACATCACCAACCATCAATCTTCTTTGCAGTTGCTTCGCAAAGTGTTTTTCAGGTGACTGAATGCATCGAATTACTATGCATAGATTCTTACCGAATTCACCGCACTTGTCCTTTTTCAGAATCTTCTTGAACTCATGACCATAGAGTTGTTTAAAAGAGGAGAATGTGATCTTTTTTTGGCATGTGCTTCTGTTTGCCAGTATGAGGATTATGTTCTTTTGGTCGATGTATCTTCCACTTTCGATTGCTTCATAGAGTACCTTTGCATCGCAGATCGCCAAGCTTGTGTCGGCTCTCTCTTCCTCTTTAGTTCTCAGAACTCCCATCAGAATCTATCGCGGAACACTGCTTCATTTTTAGTGTCAATCATGAACTTGTTCGCAAGATTTCAGCTCAGAAGTCGATCGTGTACAAATTATTTCGATGATGGTGTTAAGGTCAGCATTGCTACTGAAAAGTGCTGCTCTTATTATCTCAGCATCTCGCTCGGAAGCTTCACTCACTCGAAGGTAAACTGCCCTCTATATCAAGTCAGATGATCATTAGACTCATTTATCGATCGATCATGACCAGTTTATGATTGCAAACAGCCTTACGGAGAAAGAATCATGTACTCGGGCGAGGACATGGAGGAGTTCATGATTATAAAGAGCATGGTCGATATTATATTATAATTTCAAATCATAAATGATATTTTATTTTTAAATAATACAAGTTAATATTATATTATAAAAGTTACAATTTTATAACTACTATAATTATATAATTATAGCAGTTATAAAAATTATAGTAATTATAATTATATAA
>JBBUKS010109957.1:0-26431 GCA_038050645.1 Hedychium gardnerianum
TTAATTTACTTTTATCATCGAATCAAATTGATTATCATCGGAAGTAGTCTATATAAATTAAATATTTAATGTCAATTTAAAAACACACGAAAGAGAGACAGTTGAGCCCTGGCGTTGCCCCCGGGCCTGGAAACGCCACATGTCTCGTCACGCACACACTGCCTCATATATGTAATCAATGCCTTCCCTTTCTTTCTCTCTCACACGGTCACACGGCCGCGATCAATGAATGCAGTAGCTGGGGGAAAAAGACCACCACGCCCACTCGACCCCACTGCTTTCATCCAAAAGCGACGAAGGGAATCCAAAGTCCAAGACCACGTACCCTACGCCATCATAATCATTATATTTAATATAATTTTTATATTAAAATAATATAATTTAAACATTAAATATAATTTCAATTTCAATCTATCGTTGTGGCAAAAAAGGCGAAACGCTCGTCCCGTCCCGTCCCAGGACCAACACGGAGGAGGTAAATTACGGGGACTAGTCTAGCCAGCCCGAATAGTGACTAGTGCATAAGGGGGGCTCATCCCGTGGGGACAAAACTGTGTTGGGTAAATTTTTTAGTGTGACTGACCCCACCGTAGAGCGATCACATGCTCTACCACTCGGGATAAGACCCTTTGACAATTTCAACTTATCAATATCATATCATATCATACCAAAAAAAATACATTCATTAAAATATTTTATTTATCTTATTTATAATTTAATTATCAATATCAAATCATTCCTTTTATACCCTCGGAGTCAATACGAAATCAAGATTATTTTCACGAATCCATAATTTTAAAATTACACCATGGTAATTTTAGCATGGCACTAAAACTCCTTTTCATATAAAATTATTTTTTTATTATAAAAAGTATTTTTAAAAAGATTTCTATTCAATTAGCATAATCTTTATTACATTTAGAAAAAAAAATCAAATGGACCATTATAAATTTTCATATGAATTGATATTTATTAAGTGGATTAGTGAATAATAAGAGAATTAGATTTGAATTTTAAATGAGATGAATATCTTAAACATTAATTTTGAGTATGTATAAGTGAATTTATCCTATAGATAAAATAGAATGAGAAAGATCATTTATTTTAAAAATTAATTGGGTAAAATCTCAGCATCCGAATTATAAAAAAATAATATTTTTTCAATGACAAATTCTACTAATAATTACTTGAGGGCAAGATGGTAAATAAGGAAAATCCCAGCTTTGACTTGTGAACCATCAAATATCTTCTATTAATTTGTGTTTTTTTTTATTTTTTAAAATAAAGTAAGAAAGCGTTTAGCCTCACAGCGCTGTGGGTGTGCAAGGCTCTGATGGCGTTGGGGAAGCAGACAAGATCTTACTGGACGATCGCCGAAGTAGGCAGTTTCTCTCCGCGATCTCGCTTTTCCGATCCTTTTTCGTGTTCTTGTTCTTCCTCTTCCTCTTTATATTGATGAGGTGTTGGATGTATTGGCAGCCTGTCGATTATCCACAGATTTGAGCTGTTGGAGGCCGGAGACGAGCGATTTTTTTTAGCCGCATTGCGTCCGGGGAGGGCAAGACGGCGACACCATGCTCTGCGCCTGCTCCGGGGAGCAGTCTCGGTTCGAGGAGGATCGGGTGCCGTCGCCGCAGGAGTCGCTTGCGACGAGGGACTATTCCGCCGCCGGACGCTCCTCGAGAACAGGTGGCGACTTTGACTCCAAGCTCGATGATAGACAGGTCGACGATGTTGTCGAGTCCACCCTCAGGGAGACCCTCTCCTTGAACTACGAGGTCGGCCCTTTCCTGTGACTTCACAAGCGTGGCATTGTTTGGCTTGCAATGTTCGGATTTGATCTAGGGTTTGCCTGTGTCACAGGAAGCGCGGGCGTTGCTTGGGAGATTGGAGTATCAGAGGGGAAACTTCGATGCTGCGCTGCAGGTCTTCCAAGGGATCGATGTCCAGGGTTTGCGGCCGAAGATCGTTAGGGCCATCTCCGAGAGGACTCGACCACGGAAGGCTCGGCGAAGAGGAGATTGCGTGATGGGTAATGTCATGTCGATGCACTCAGTTAGCCTGCTCATAGAAGCAATGCTGCTCAAGTCCAAATCTTTTGAGGAGCTCAGTCGATTTAAAGGTGATTTATGATTGTACCACAACAACTCATCAAATAGAACTCCTTAATTACTTACTCCTTTTGTGTTCTTTTATTCTGGAAGTTTAATTAGCTATCTTATTGTTTGATAAATGATATGTTAATCACGTATTTGCTTGGGCTAAACTTTAATGTTAGTTTCTCTGGCAGATTTGGAGTAGCTTAGACTTTTGTGCATAAACTTGTACTGGAAGAACAAATTTTAGTGACATAGTTGAGAAATGTTAAAGAGAATTTGGTAGAGCTTATTTGATTTCAGAGTTTAACATCTAAGGTTAGTACGTACATAACAGAGAAGTTAAAATTTAATTGTTTCTGAAGAAGCATGCACTTAGTGTTTTTGACAAAAAGACCCTATGAAAATCTATTTGTGATAAATTGTAATCTGAAGTAAAACAATAATTTGATCTCTCTTAAGGATTCCATGACAAACCTAGCTTTTCATGATTATCCTGCATAGAAGGACTATTATTGGGAACGACTAGAATGGTTCCTTGGACGCCACAACTATTTTGCTCACCTTCATTATCATGTATTGTTGTGACTTTGCTAACTCGTGTATTGTAAGCTTACTATACACAAAGGATATGAGGATATGTTTAATCCCTAATACCTCTACTAATTTCTTATTAGTTAATATATTTGTGATATAGCCTTCTATAGAGCTTAACATAGAATATGATTAATGTCCTAATGATGATGATTACCATTTTGCTTTGAAATTAATCAATATGCAGTATTTACTCTGTCAATTTCCTTCTATATAATTGGATTGGCATCTGATATTAAGCTTCATTAACAATATTCGATTTTGAAAATGATGGAAATAGCACAGCTTGATGATGATTTTCTGAAAATGATGTTTATCCACTAAGATTGAATTCTATTTCAAAAATCCAAAATCAAAACTCAAAAGTCTAGTTTGGAATGATTACTCTTCCTTCCACCTTGTACTCCCTCTAATACCTTTTTGTGCTTTTGAACTCCTTATACACAGTAATATTGTTGAAAACTCATTATAAGATGTATTAAATTTAGTTGTTTATTTTTTTCTTGATTATTAAATATTTTCCTGAAAAAGAGATAGCAAATTATGAATAATTGGATATCGGAATTACTTAGAAAACATTTTGCAGTAAAAAAATTCCAGGGTTCTTGAATTTTTATGATGCCTGGTTTTAATTTGTGAAAGTGCTGCTATTTTTGGGAGTATATTTTGGATGATTTTTTTCATCCCTTGGTTATAATACTTTCCATGGCAGATGCTGCACTTGACTGTAAAACCATTCTTGACATTATTGAATCTTCTTGGCCTCATGGCATTCCTGTGGGAATTGGAGATGATAGCAAGTTGAAAGAGATGGTTTACAAAGCTCTAGAATTGTTTCCCAAGCTCTGGATGCAGGCAGGCTTTCTAGAGGAAGCAATTGCTGCATATCGACGAGTACTTATGAAGCCGTGGAATCTAGAAATCAATAGGTGGGCAAGTTTACAGAAAGACCTGGCAGTAGCTTTGCTCTATGGTGGTGCTGAAGTTAGCCTGCCTCCACAAATTCAACAAATGTGGGGTAATAATGCCCCTGCATCTAACATAGAGGAGGCAATTCTTTTGCTTCTGATACTCATGAGAAAGGTTGCCTTAGAGGAAATTAGTTGGGACCCTGAGGTCATGAACCATCTCATGTATGGCCTGTCATTGACTGGACAATTTGAACTTTTGGCTGGTCATGTGGAACAGATTTTGCCTGGGATCTATGACCGATCTGAGAGATGGTATGTTCTTGCACTTTGTTGTCATGCTGCTGGTCTGGACGATGATGCATTAAACGTACTAAGGAAGGCACTGTGTCACTCTGAAAGAAAACAGAAGCCCCATATTCCATCACTCATTTTAGGAGCTAAGTTGTGCAGTAAACATCCATTGCATGCATGGGAAGGGGCAAACTATGCAATCAAGGCAACTGAAATTTCCCAAAATCAAAAGCATTATCTTGGCATTGCCAGCCACTTTCTTGGAATATGTTATGGATACTGCGCTAGAATATCTGTGTCCAATTCCCAAAGGCAACAATTACAGAATGAATCTTTGAAGAAACTTCAACATGCTGTGAGTGTTGAAAAGAATGATCCTGAGGTGATATATAGTCTTGCAAAGGAGAGTGCAATGCAATGCAACCTTCCTGTAGCATTAGAAAATGCAACAAAATATCTTGATATGATTGCTGGATGCTCAGTGAGCGGCTGGAAGCTTTTAGCTCTTATAGTATCAGCAGAACAGAACTTGAAGGAAGCTGAAGCAATAGTTGATCTTGCTCTCTTTGAGAGTGGAACAATGGATCAGTTGGAATTCTTGCATTCAAAAGCTTTACTCCAGACTGCTCAACGACAACCAAAGAATGCCATTGAGACGTACAGAAATCTGCTAGCAATAATCGAAGCAAAGAAAAATTTTCAGAAATGGAACTTGATTTCTGAGGTAATATAGTTTTGGTACTGTCTAAATTATTGTAGTCCTTGATATCTTAGTTTAGATTTTCTTATCCTTTGTCATTAGTTCATCACTTATTTTGCATTTTGCAGGTCAAAGTAGTAAAAGATCTAGAAATGGAAGCATGGTTAGGATTATCGTCAGTTTATACAAAAGTTGGGTCGTGGAATAATTCTTATGTTTGTTTAGACAAAGCCAATTCCGTCGTTCCACTCTCTCCAAAATGCTGGTATTCTAAAGGTAACAATATTGATATGCAGCCAAATGATAAGAAGATTATTATGATACTTTTAACTGCTTTATTGGTCATTGGCCTAGCTGATTTTAAATTTATGGCCTACAAGAGTAGTCAGCATGGCCTCTCAATTTTGATAATAAGGAAACTTGTAAGCCGTTCATCTAGTCGGACTACCATATCTTCAATAAAGTACCAGAACAAATTGTTCTGTTAAACTTCTCTGTGGATCTAACTTTTATCTTCCCTGTTATTGGGACTATTATTTCCATGTTGGCAGGGAAATTGCTGGAAGCTCAATCATTGGAAGAAGAAGCCTTGATTGCCCTTTTGATTTCTCTCTCGATCGAACCAGATTATGTTCCTAGCATGGTCTCGATAGCAGCAATTTTGAGGTCGCGTGGAGACAAGTCGCTGGCAATCGCAAGAAGCTTACTAATGAATGCCTTGCGTCTAGAACCTACAAACCATGAAGCATGGTTGCATCTGGGATCCATCTCAAAGGTTCAAGGCTCACTGCATCAAGCTGCTGATTGTTTTCAAGCAGCTTATGAGCTGAGTCAATTCTCCCCTGTGCAAAGCTTTGTATAAGATTTTTTTTTTCCTTTCCGTCTGGTGTATATGAAGTATTCGACTGGATATCGAGAACATAATGTAGTCGAAGTTATGACTGATTGAATCGACAAACATTTGCATCTAGTTTGTTTGGTTTCTTTCTCTTTTGTTCAGAGATCACCAGCTAACTAGTTCATTTATACTCACTTTTCGAAAGATTTAATGATTTATTTTTAGTGGTTAAAATTATAATATGAAATAAATATAATGGTGCTTTTAGGAGTTTGAACAAAGGCTAATGTTCATATTGGGCTCAAATTTCAATGGCCCAAATAGATGAGCGGCCCAATTCGTAAAGAAGAGCCGTCGCGAGTTCATTAGGAATCGAGATCGCCGAAAAGAAGTGCCTTGATTGATCCCCTCGCTCTCCCTTTCCTCCTTCATCTCCTTCCGATCCTGCTACGAAGGCAGACATGGCGACTTCTCTCAGGCTAGTTCGCCTCGGCCTAGCGCGCTCTGTTTCCCTCTCTCAGACGAGATCATTCGCATCAGACGCCCTCGTAGAGGTGGCTCCCGGCGAGATCGGAATCGTGTCCGGGATCCCAGAAGAGCACCTCCATCGCCGAGTACGATTTGACTTAGATCTTATTTCTTTCTTTTGTTTACTAGTTTCATTATAGATCTTTTGGTCCATATGCTATACGATGAGGAATTTGTGGAGTTGATAGGTGAATGTCGGATTAGCGATATTGAGGTCAAAATTTTGCTTTTTGAAATTAGATTTTCTATTTCTTTCCTCCGTCTGTTGTTTTTTTATAAATTATTCTCAATTTTTGTCTATTAGTAACGAGTTCAGAAAAGAAAAATATCTAAAGTTAGGGTTTGTGGTGTTAAATTAGATACATTGCCAATGGTTGTACTCAGAAGTTTTTGCATCTTCTTCTAAACAATGTAAAAGAGAAACAATACATAATCTCTGTGGACTAAGCCAAACATTTGCTTTTTAATCGGTTAATTATTTGAGTCTTTTTTCCAATTGTCTGTAAGCTCTTTTTTGCTCTTGCTTATAAGCTTTTCTGGTTCTACATTGGAATTCTAAAATTCTATCCCACTGTATTTGAGAATTTTCTCAAAGAGAATCTTGAAAAATATTAACATCCGGAGTTTTGCTGCTATTAACATAGTCGTCTGTTCAAATAAGCTTTAGCATATCACGAAGCCTTTTTTTTCATCATTGGCTGTTTTAAATGTTATAGCTTCTCTCTGCTCATGCTTCAACCTTTGCGTTTTTTATTTTCTTTTGAGGAGAATTGATTAAATGCCTTTGCAGATCATAATATATTCGCCTGCTCGGACTGCGAGTCAACAAGGTTCTGGAAAAGTCGGGAAATGGAAAATCAATTTTGTATCAACGCAAAAGTATGAATATTGTCTACTATATTTATCAATTTAGAATCTAATTAACACTATTTAAATAACCTAGGTGGAATGTAAAGTTGGAGAATATAGAATTCTCTAAACATCATGTGTTAAATATGTGTCCAGCTTGCTCCAGTTACTGTTGGCATGTTTAGAAAATGAATACAAACACCTTATCTCATGGAATATTAGTTAACATAACATTGTTTTTGGTTTCTCAACCTGCAAATTATTTATTTTCAAACAATCATACTTTGGTTCCTTATGTTTTAGTTATTAGAATTTTTTATATTTATTACATGTCTTAAAAAAATCTACTTCTTGGCCTTTTATTACTTGACTAGTTGCTTCATAATGCTGACATCTTATAATGTATAGATGGGAGAACCCATTGATGGGTTGGACATCAACTGGAGATCCCTATTGCATGGTAGGTGAAGCTGGATTAACTTTTGACAGTGAAGAGGCTGCAAAAGCATTTGCTGTGAGGCATGGATGGGATTATGTGGTATGATTGTTCACTCTCCATTAACATTTCGAAAGATGGCCACTCTTCATTTTTTTGTCAATTCAAATAGTCCGGATGAACACGGCTTGATGATGATTATGAAATGAAATTGTAGAAACATTATTGCACAATGCAGTTTGATATTTGAACAAATCATGAAATGAAAGTTTGTCTAAGCAGAGTACTCTTGTATTAGATACACCTTTGATACCCAGTTACTTGAAGTATAATGGAACTTAGTAATACCAGTATGGTTTCCTTGTTGTCATTGCACTTCCAATTGATGCTTGAAGTCTAATCAATCATTTCCAATTGTTGTCAAGTGGGCCTGCAGTTATGGATATAAACAGTGACTATATTTATACTTGTGTGTGTCATTTCCCTATTAAGTTGAGTTCATGTGAAGGAAAGTGTGCTTCCTGTAGTTCAATGCGATAAGCATCATTTATTATGTGGTTTCATCATTTACTCTAATTGCATCCATCTTGCCTTCTTAAGGATCACCAATTGTGAATGTGTTTGCTTTGTGGATCATTGATTTTACCGATTGAAATTAATTGTATTGCCTGGAACAACAATAGTCTCTGAGGTTGAAACTGACACATTATTGTTGAATGGTTGATTTTTACTGATTCATATTTTGTCTGAACTGGTAAGAAAAGTTGGCATTTTTGGCTAATCCAGATCCTCAAAGATTTGGTGGAATTCATTGTAATCATAAGGACATAACTTGTTGGCGCATCCTTATCATTACAACCTCCAAGATCATTGGGATTATATAAGATTTTCGCTGATTGTTGCTTTAGACCTTTTCTAGCACCATTGGAGTTTTATTCATTATTTGGAGAACTCACGAGTATCAAAACAATGTTCTCCATTACAACAGATATATACATAAATTGAGCAGACTTTTTCTGCTTCAAGTAACTCCGAAAATTAGAATTCATAGAATTGATCTCATTTATTTATGTTCTTACATGTGGATGTATCTTTGCAATTTATAGTGATTTTAGTAGGGCGATTAATCTCTTTAAATATCTGATATTTCTTCGTGTGTTTTATACAGGTGAGAAAGCGCCACACTCCTCTTTTAAAGGTTTGTTATCCTATTTTAAAGTTTTGTGCCTACACGCTATTCTTTTTTTAGAGCGCATTTGGGCTATTCGTGCTACACTAACTTGTTTCAAAGCCTCGTTCTAGTTATTCATATTCGGTTGGAAAATTAACTTCTTTTCAGCCTCATATTTGGATTCCCTCACATATCCCTTCCCTAAAATAGGGTTAGCTGCCGGAAGTTCATATGATCCTGAGATATGAGTATTTTGCTAGCCTTTTCCCTTCCTGACTTTCTTATCATTTGGCCATGGATATTACAATGCTACTAGTTAATGGAAAGGGAAACTAGAATTGTTTTATTTTTTGTCATAGATTGGTGCGTATGCTTTCAAATGTTGTTAAATGAAATGTACTTTTGTTTCATAAATTTCTATTCTTAAGCTTCTTTTTATCTTGTTTCTACAACTCGATGAGCAGTTAAATTCCAAGTTTGAGCTGATCTCTCAAATCTTTCCTTGTGATTTTGTCCTTGTGCAGCCCAAAGCCTATTCAGATAATTTCAAGTGGAAGGGTCCACCCAAAACTGAGGCCGCCTAGGTGAATCGTGTCATCCAACATGTAGCCTTTCCGATTTCCCCATTTGTATCTGATGATATAACCGATGTCGTTCATGAGAATAAATAACAACTTGAAACCTTTTTGCCTTTTGCATCTATTTTTTTGGTGCTATCTTAAGCTTGTGTTATGCCACAAGAAATGAAAAGGCTCAGATGCCAACTTTTCATGTTGCAAACATAAAGGACATGCATTTTTGATATTTTCTGGCTTTATGTGTTTCGATCAAAATTTATAGTTTGAAGAATTGGAGCAATTGTTTGTCATTGGCGCTATCAAATGCCTTTGCAAGAGTCTTTAATTAATGTTTTTCCGGATGTTTGATCTTTTTCATGTATTAGGACAAATGTTCCTATGATTTATATTTTAAACCTATTGTTACAATTTATAATCTTTAATTAAAATTATTTCATGTCGGTAGAGTGAAATTTAATAGAGCTCGGGAAGGAAGTTATTGTGAAAAGGATGAAAACTCCATTTTATCTGATTTCGGATGGATAAAAAAATAAAAATCCACCAATGGACTAATTAAGTAAAGAAGCTTCTATCTTATTTTTGTGCAATTAATAGAAAAAGAGATACTTTGGATGATTTGTTTAGTCATAGCCTTATATGTATTATATTTAATTATAACATATGTATCTAAAGCTAGTTATAACATGTATTTGAATTAAATAAAAAAATAACTAACACTTGTTAATACATCCTCATTAATTATATATGTTTAAAGAAATAACACTAGATAATTTTTCTTTTTCTCGTTCCCTTCATTTTTTTTATATTTCTCATAGATTTATTCTTTCAATTTATTATCTCCTTAACGAAACAAAATCTTCAACAAAAAAAAAACGCTGTATTGTTTTAAGTTATTGGTGTTCCCCCTGACGAACTGAGTTCCTTTGACCAGTTATTATGCAAAATGCATGAGCTTTTAGAGACGAGTGTATTTGTCAGAGCAAATTATTTTTCCCACCGCAACTGTGCCGATTCATCGGGATGAACTGGAAATTTAACATTCTGTAAAATAGTCTAAAAAAATATGTGCATGGCATTCAATGTCCATTATGTTTCTAATGAAAAATAACTGTCTAGAACTAAGCAAGAACAGGATAAGCTCAAAATTTAAACCAAAAAAAAATAGATAAGCTAGAAAAATATTTTTTTAACAAAGTCGTTCTGGAACAGTCTTCTGTTTTCTGCCGTATCACTGTTTGATTCAACCTGTTTTAAGGTCTCTCTCTCATTTGCATGCATATGAAAACAAACACTGCACTACCTTAATTAGCGTTTTATAATTCATAATGATCACTCCATACATAATCACTATTGTCATACCTGTGAAGATCAAAATTGTCCAGAAGCATTGGCATTTGGCGATCCGGTTTAATTTGCTGGCTCGATTCAATTACCTTGCGGTGCGGTTTAACATGGACTTCCACGAGGTTTTTGAGTGCTAGGAAGAATAATTAACAGCATGATTATTATTCAAAATGAGTATGAAAAGTGAACTGCAGAGCATTGATGTTGGAAAAATTCAGGCAGAGAATTGTTCAACTTTGGAAGAACACCCAATTAAATCAAACAGGCAAGGGAAGAACTGGGTAGGATATGATTTCTTTATTCATCATCACTGCCTGAAGCTTCAGTGCTCGACTCTTCTTTCTTATTGGCGACACCATTTGCCTTCTTTCCTTTCTTATCTTTCTCGTTGTCCAAATCATCACTGTACTCACTCTCATAATCATCGTACTCTTCTTCCTCCTCCTCTTCCTCTTCTTCAATCCCTTCTTCTGCGGTTGGTCCTTCCTCCACCATGTGACCCCGTGTACCTGCTCGACTTCGCTTCAGGATTTTCAATTTTATACTAGTCTTTCTATCACATCCCAGCCATGTATCGGACAAACAAAAACAGGTCAGATTGTAGCTTCCTTCAGGAGGGGCCTGAAACTTGCCCATCACAAGTCTAGACCCACTCTTGACCTTCTCAACAGCTTCTTTCACTGCTGCATTGATTTCCTTCACGCTCGCACCAAGACTCTCTCTTGTTTCTTGAATTGCTTTTGATGCCCCGGCAATAGCAGCAGCCTCATCCATAAAGCTCACCTTTTGTGATATCCAAACATCGTTTGCAACTGGATCAGCGAGCAACAACCAAAAGTTCTCCTCCTTGTGAAACGGGTAATAGGGAGCATGCGGAAGGGCACCTATCAGGCCATTAGCACGCTTAAGAGTTACCCAAGCATACATTGTAACAATGTCTCCCTCTTGTATGCCTTCTTCCCCTTCAGTCTCACAAGTAATGTCCACGTCAATTGATGGAATCATTTCAAGCACATACTCAACATCGCGTGCTTCAAGATCAGAAAGTCCAGCAACCTGAGTCAGCAACTCCACGCGATCATTAATAGTCATGTCTTGTAATTCTTGGAATGTCCGCAATTTCTGCAAACCGTGTTCAAATTTAAAACCTTCAATGTACAATACAGTGCAGCAAAAGCAAGTATTTTCTTTACGAATGCATAACAGAAGAGTTTGCAAGAATTGAAAGCCTAAAAAGATAGAATCAAGCACTCCAAGTGTAATCAGCCACCAAAAGTAGAAGATAGCTGTGTACCAAACAGAGTTCTGTTAACTAGGTGAGCCAAGCATTCCTGTAGTTCTTAAAACGTAATTCATTGAACCATAAGGATTGGTATTAGGAAGCTAAGTTAATAAACATCAGGCGAGTGCTTGAATTAATGTTAGAGGAAAAGGGTGAAACAAACATTTGTTGAAAAGATTATTTTAGCAAAACAAATTGTATCCCAGAATTATCTAAGCTAGTAAACTGCAACAAAGACGATTAACCTAAACTTCAGATGGTTGAAGCTCACCTAATCTAGGGGGCTTCATATGTTAAGAAATTGTTGAGGGTTTATCAACTAGCTAAGCAGATACTCAATTTTCCATAAAAACACAAATTCTGAACTTGGGTGGTTCAGGCTAAGCAGAAATTTTGAGTTTTCTCTAGAGATGGGAATTATCCACGTGTTGCAAGCACTGAGAAGGCCTGAACAAATCCAAATCTTTTACCCAAGACCTATGAGTTCCCTCAAGAGCTGGGAATTATCCACGTTGGCAAGCACTAGGAAGGCCTGGACAAATCCTGATTTTTTACCAAAATTTTTGATAGATGGACTTACAAAGCACTACCATTTACCCCAGTATGCTCTTTGGTTTCAGGTAAACCTGAAATGTCGGAGAAAAGTATCTCTTCCTCCAAGGATAGAATTGTCAATGTACTTGTAAAGCATTGAGAACAAGGTTTTAAATTGTGATTTTGGTACCAATATTGGCCCCAGCCCGAAATAATCATTCCAATGTTGACTAATATTATTCATCATACTCATTTGACTCTCCAATCAACAACATTCTCAATTCAGTTAAACATGATACTAACCTATAATTTGCTTCAATAAATTTGTATCTTTACACTATCAGCATTTCATACTATTTTAACCTACCAAATTGCCACAATCCTCTAGCATAATGTTTGCTAACCTCATCAGACTTTCCGAAGGAAGTCTCAAATCTCAAACATGTCAAAATTGATCTTGTTGAAAGTGAATAAAGATTACCAATGAAAAGCATATCTTAATTAGTTTGATAATATTGTCAATAAACTTTTTTTTGATTTGCAACTTTACGATGTGACCTCTTCAGTTTACTAAGACATTGGTTTAAACAAATTACTTGAATTTTTTTTCCATTGTGGTGTTTTATCTTCAAAGGGATTAGTATTGAAATTTGAAATGTGTAGCTACAGCCATGTTAGTTACACCAATTTGCAAATTATGGCAAGGAGCTGATTTGACAAAGTAATTTAATTAGTGAAACCAATTTAATTGAAGAGAAGGAAACAATATTATCATATCATTTAAATATCATTCCATGATTAATATCATGCGACAATGGGGCAAAAAGACACCACCATATACCAACACAGTGAAGAAAAGACATTTGTTTCAAAAGTCATTATTCACTAACATACAAAATTACCTTTCGGGCAATTTTTTTGACATTAGATTCATTAAAATATGGAAGTTGCAAAAATGGTGCAAGGCCTTCAGGGTAGCCACCAGTTGCTTTCCTTGCACTTAGAGGCACAGCCTGTTTAACATATAAAAACATATTAGGAAGATAACAGAGTAAAGCTAATCAATGAGTTGCCAGCACATATGATTTTTTAACGATAAAAGCTGATTTAAATATTACGATGATAAAAGTGGCATAAAGAACTTTAATAAAACACATTAGAAACTTTAATAAAACTTCAATAAAGAACTTGTTCTTCCTACAGAACAAGTAAATGAGGCAAAACAAAAGGTCCAATCAAACTGAAAATAATTAAACACATTAGAAAACTTTTAATAAGAATAACTACGCCATCAAGGTAAACATGATCTTGAGACTAAAAATTAGAGCTTGACACTAACAGCTGCATGCAATGAGCAATTTACTTAAATTTCTTTAAGATGCTGGCTCTATTCTGCCATTACGAGCTCACATGCATGCAAATATTATGTTTTTCTTTTCAAAAATATACGCACAATGCATGCAAATATTATGTGAAGATACACATAATTGAAATTTCAAGTTTTTATCAAGTTTGAAATTACCCAGTATCATGAGGTTATGACTACAATAGAATAAATCAACAATACTACCGACGCACCTGGATGATACATTGAGAAAGCTCAACAATTCCAGTTGCTGGCCTTAGCCATCCATGTCCATGAGGTCTACGTGGCATTACAGCAATCTGCACATACGAAGAATGCATTATAACCGTTGAACGTTCTTATTCCATAACAATCTTATGATGTAAATCAGAAAAATGCATTTAAAACTATTTGAAGTATGTCAAAGAAAAATCATGCACGAGTTATCACATAATATTGGAAGCATATAAATGTTTATAATACTTTTTTCAGAAAATAAATTTTGTTGTACCTAAGAAATATATAAATGTTTATATTGCTGCATACTAAAGAGTACTTGTCATAGTATAGCAGCATTGCAATTATCAATAGGATTGGCATACAAAGGGAAGAAAATATTTGTGCATAAATAATTTTTTTGAATCACTAACTTAATAACCTAATAATAAGCAGAAAAGAATGTTATAATGTTCAGCACAGTTCGCCCCACATCCCTTTACATGTCAGATATTGACTTAGATCTTGGACATGACCTGGCATAAGCGAGGGCATGGTATGAAATTTATAAAATGTTGAAGCACAGGTCTTTATTCTGGCGGACATCCATCTTTTACTGCTAACAGGCTCTTGCCAACGATTCAAGGCTACCAAAGGCAGGTTTGCATGTCATATTATTGTCATAAATTCATCACATTATTCTCATAAATGTAGATCACAACAAAGAAAAAAAAGTTATTTAAGTTCAATTAAGTTAAAGCAATGTTTGTACAAAAAATTACCAAAGGCATGCTGCTTTCCATCACGGACTTTCAGGAGGGTTCCATTCCTTTC
Organism: Hedychium gardnerianum; assembly: GCA_038050645.1. Taxonomy (NCBI): domain Eukaryota; kingdom Viridiplantae; phylum Streptophyta; class Magnoliopsida; order Zingiberales; family Zingiberaceae; genus Hedychium; species Hedychium gardnerianum. The sequence goes on from JBBUKS010109957.1 coordinate 14,548, forward strand.
AGATATCTCGGGATTCCACTAGCTGCTAAGCGTCTTTGGATCTCAGATTATAGCTCTCTGCTTGATTTTTTAATCCGACGGATGAATGCTTGGCGGCAGAAGACACTATCATATGCCAGCAAGGCGCAACTTATTAACTCAGTGCTTCAAGGAGTGGAGTGCTTCTGGTTATCTATTTTGCCAATACCCCTGGGTATTGATCGCATTTACAGCATGGTCTTTCGTGTGGATTTTTAAACACCCACCAGTATCATGGGCAGATATGTGCAGACCCAAAGATGAAGGTGGCTTGGGGTTTCGAGACTTGCGTGCATAGAATTTTGCCTCTTGGCTAAAGTACTATGGTGGATACAAGCTAAAAAGGATGTGCTTTGGATAAAGTGGGTCCACCATACGTACTTAAGGCATGCAGACGTATGGACCTAAGAAGCAGCCCACACATATTTTCCTCTGATCAAGCGTTTGTTGCAGATACGAGATCTTATATTATCGGCTCTTGGTCATCAGAAACTGTTGGACAGAGGCTAGCAGATTGGTTTGATATTTTAGACATCCTGGTCCTAAGAAGCCATGGGTCGAACGATGATGCAGTTACCCTCTGGATGCTAGCATAGAGGCATCTTCCCACTAGAGACAAAAAGGAGTAAATAGGATCGGCAGTGCACAGGTGCTGGAGACACAGGAGCATCTATTCTTTGGATGCCCTCCTATAGCAGAGTTACGGAGGAGGATTAGAGACTGACTTCACATGCGACAAGAGATGTCCACATATCGGCGGATGATGCGAGTTTTTGGGAGATATTACCGTGGGAACAGGATGTTGACAAAGGCGCATCATCTTGCCTTGTCTTCTATGATACATTATGTATGGAGGGCAAGAAATAATAATTTTTTTGGTGAGGGATAATTAGACAGTGAGAAGATTTTTAGGAACGTGCAAATTCATGTATATCGGTCCTTGAGAGTATAATCGGATCTGATACTATGTCGGGCATAAGTAGCTCCTAAAGGCCAATTATTGTACTCCGAATTTGTGCTATACTATTTTACTTATCCAAAAAAAAAAAACTACTCAAAGTTAACAGCCAATCTCTCTTATTTAAACTGAAAGGAAAAAATAAAGAATAAAAATCTATACAAAATGAAATAAACTCATAAGTAAAATACACAAGCATGTTAAGAAATTCAAGTAACTAATCAAGCAAGATCCTCCTAAAACATGAGCACTTGTTCATAATTGAAAGATTTATCACCTTCATCAGCTCTTCAAGGAGACGAGGTGCAAGTTCTAGCATTCGTCTGTAATCATTCAGTAGTGACGAAGATAGCATGGTTGATTCACGAGTCAAGTGAGCTTGTATCAGTAATTCCATCTGAAATTAGTGAAGGCAAACAAATATATATCCACATCATGTGCAAAAGGTACACCTATATAAATGACTATTGGAATAGAAACAAATTTTGTATCTCCAATGACAGAAAAGATTTGATTTATATTGACAAGGATGCTTGACCTACTAAAGAAAAACTAGTCTATACCATGCATGACATTAAGGGCATCAAAGGTAATAAGCACGTATATATAAACTACCTTAACCAGGGATGGATGTTGCTTCCAAAACTTTGCTTGCTCAGTCTTGATGTTTTTAAGGTCAAGATTCAATTCACTTCTAACAGCAAGAAACAGTTTCTGAAGGGGTTCATCATCACTTCTGCGAACTGGAATTTCCAAATACTCAGCGGCTTTGATGAAGACATCCATAACCTTGCTGTATATCCATGATAGTCAGCTAACAAAAATGCTAGTAAAATAGAAAACAAGTAGCATGTATGGCAAATGCTGGAATTCCAAAACCGACACAAGTGAAGATTGAAGAATGAAAAATGAATAGTTATTGAATAATTATAAAATCCTTCAACTCACTCTTTTTCAGAATTTATTTGATATTAAGTCTGCTAGTAAAGAAGATGGTAATAAGTCTTCATTTTGCTGAATTAGTGAATCAAAATCAAACTATATTATAGTGTTCATTTTTTATTTTCCATTAATTTGTATTTCTTGTGAAGCCAGTCTGTGATTCTGTAAACTGGCATGAAGTCTTTATTTTGGTATACTTCAAAATATTTGGCAATATATATGAAAGAATTTTCCAAAAATTAGCAATTGAATGTCCTTCTTACTGTATTCAAGACAGTTAATGAAGAATATTTTCACCTTGCACTCTTGGGCAAGGTTAGTCCATTTGAAAAAGATGAAATTAAGTCTATTTTTTTGTTTCATTTGCATTTCTCGACAAGTTTCTGATTAACCTGAGCCAGAAGATAATTAGAGAAAAAATAATGTGCATAAATGACCAAATCTGGAGTCTGGATAGACAGTCAACTAAGAATAATTTGTCTTACACTTCTGGGTAAGGGAAGTCAGTTACTAACACTTACTGAAATAGATACATTTGTTAACTCATAAATTTTGGTTATATTTGGAAGATTAATTGATCCAAAATCACTGCCAGAATAATCTTCTTGCCTTCATTACTCTGGATAGCCAGTTTAAGAAATGATAATGAGTTAAATTTTTGGGTCAATCTCCTTCAGACTAATCTTTACCCCTAGTACCTTCTTTTTGTCAGCCATAGCAACGACTTCTTTTTTAAAAAAAAGAATAATTAATAATTAACTGATTAAAAGGAGATTGTGAAGGTTGAATTGGGAATCTGTCAAAATCTACTAGCAAAAAAACTCTACCACGTAGTTCACTTCAACTATTGCATGTGTGTGACAACAGCAAGATCTTAAATGGAGAGTAGACTTATGCCATGTTTCCTACAGAAGCAGGACCTGAAGAAACAAAGGCAGTGAGAAAGGTGGGGAAATTAGAGGGAAAGACACGCAGAGAAAACACTCTTGCCCTTTCTTTCATTTTCATTTTGGCTCTGCCTATATTGGGAAGAAACACATGAACAGACTGCAATTATATTTAGTTTCTTAAAAAAACGATAACTTCTTTATATTTTATCTTTTTAATATTTTTATTATTAAAATTTTTGAAATAATGATAAATTGATAATTCTTTACTCTGGACCATACCAAAAAATGACGGGGAAAAGGTTATATGATTCTTCCCTCTCAAGGAAATAACCTGAAGGAATCACTCTATCACTTCTCTTCTACCCTATGTCTTTTTTTTATCTACCCCACTTTCTGGCATCCTGCTATAAGAAACACAGTCTTAATGATCGTAGTGAGTGCTAACTAGAACTATCCAACAGAAGATGATAACGTGGAGATCTCTTTTTTTATTCAAATAAACAAACTGAAATCCATGTCGTCATCACTCCTTTGTTGATGGCTCTTTTTCCTCAAGGCTGCAGAAGCTATCAAATAGAAGAAATTTAAGTGGACAAAAAGTATTCTGTCTGTATGCTGTGTTTCAAAGTTCATGAAATATGTCTAATACACCTTACATTTATGTAGAAGTGCCAAACTTATCTTGATTTGGCAATATTATATGCAAGAAGGATGCAACAACCTGGAATAATTGTTGAAAATCTATTCCATCCTAAACATAAATCTACCTGATCACACGAATTTGATAAGGTTCTGTGGCGGAAATCTGTGTTATTATATTTCATCTCTAAGTTGTTGCAACTTGCGACGTGATCTAAGATAACTTGCAAACATGTATTTAATAATATTTAGGATGAGAAGAAACAAGAACTCAGTATATACCACCTGAGGTATTTGATATTGACCAGAATCTCTTAGCTTCAATGTAAAGTTGTTTTCCATTTTTAATTAACCATTCAGGCCCGAAAAAAAGTATGGACTTTTGTGCATGAATAAATATTTCCTGATGGAACGTTTATATTTATCCAACCAGCTTGGTCTGATCTACTCCAATCTCATCATCAAGCTATAGTAGTTTATTTGAGATCAGTTAAATTGATCCTTTATTCCTCCATTGAACTTGTGAAAGGATAAATTGATGGTAACGTTCAGATCTTTTCAATCATTTTTAATTACTTTAACTAGTATTTTTTATATCACTCTACCCTTGATGCCTTCAACTTAGTCGTTCAACATGTATAGTTATGAAATGTATTCCCCGCATCTATATACCTATTTTATTTTTTTAATATATTGGAGCTACACCTAATTGCTATATAGTGGTACTATTTTTTTTTCTAGTAACCCCACAATCCATCTTAGCATTCTTGTCCATGTATTGCCTACTTCAATTTGACGAACCATATTCTTATTAAAAATATTATTTCCCTGTTAGTGTAAACCCAGCTTTTTCTCAGCTTCAATAGTACAGCAGTTGGCTAATCCTTTCCTCATTTTTCAGAACCCAACTTCTAACAAACTTGCTGTGGTATTTTAGCATTCAATATAGTGCGAAATTATTGTTCCAAAATTAAATCTCACACATAAATTGGCACTCCTGCTCAGCTCAACACAAGCATTCAAAGTTGAAGAATATTCACAAAGACAGTAGGCCTTTAACCTTGGACATTTAAAATGACAAGTAAAAAAGATACCATTTAGTCAATAAGTGTTTGGATCAATATATTTATTGAAGCTTAATAGAAAAGTAAATTAGTTCTAGCATTAAGAAAAGCAGGAACTGAGCAAACGAATTTACCAATTAACAGTATATACCTTGGAGCCAAAGAAGGTTTCATGAAATAGTAGTATGTGGACAAAGTTTGATGCATAACATAATTTCCAGTATATTTTGACGACCTTGAGAGATATATAACTGCTATCATTAAAGGCAACAATATACAAACTCCAACAATGCTAAGCAATAGTACACCACCAGATGCCCCATCAAAATTAAGTAAGAACTGAGGTAGAGCAATCCCCATTTGAAGCCCCTGTAATCAGTAATGCAGTTTTTAGATTGTTCTTAAATGAACCAGAATCTAAAACTCAAAAAAAAAAATGATAGAAGGAAAATAACTTATAGAAGCATGCAAAAAATAGAATACATTACAAAGAAATAATAAAGCTACCTGTCTTCCATCTGGGTGACCATATTTCTCAAAATTTTCACGAGAAATAGAATCGGTCAATGCTTGGTATGCCTTGGATATGAAATCCACAAAATATTTATGGGCCTCTGAAACAGCAAGTGGTTTGAATCAGTAAAATGCCAACAAGTTTCCAATTTTAAAAAATAGCATGAAATGATAAGCAAACCAGAAGACCTACCTGGATCAGGATTTTTATCTGGATGATACAGAATTGACAACCTTCGGTATGCTTTCTTTATCTCTGAATCTAAAGCTCCAGGCTCTAATCCCAGAATGCTAAATGGCTCAAATGGTTGAATCTGAAAATCAGTTGAAATACAGAATCAACAACAATAATAGAAAATCCAGTCTAAACTGTAAATCACTCAAAGAATGTAAAGCTTAGTTGTGTTAGTACATGCAGTCCAAAACAAAGTTGTTGACAAGTTGCACTACAAATTATTCATTACATCAAAAATACTCCTTGAGAAGGACAATTATATTAGAAACCAAAAATGAAGCCTATGTTGATGTAGATTGTGTTGGATTTGTTAGTGATCACCAATATTGATGCCAAGTTCAGAGCCATGGTTCATTGTGGATGTGTGATCATGTAGGTATGGTTTAAGGTTTCATTTTGTTCTGGGGTCTCGAGATTCGCCTTCCTCCTCTACAAGCAAACAAACAACGCACAATTGCAGTTCTGGTTTCACTGCGAAACTTTAAATGAAGCACGACAAGGATCTAGTTTCAATGTCAGACTTATCGAGGTGTCTCTTTGCCCACCTCTTCCTCTTCTTTCCTCTGCCTTTGTTTGCCTCTTCCTCTGTCATCATCCGCCTTTTCCTCTGCTTTCATCCACTTCTTCCTCTGCCTTCATTTGCTTCATCCTCCACCTTCGTCCACCAAGCACATATAGTTTGTTTACTTGCATGGATTTAATTTATAGCTTGATGAAGAGTCACTTAATACTTTAATTTATTAAGAATGCTTCAGTGCTTTCATTTACTATTTTTTTTGCTCTTTTAGCATCCTTTTTTTGCTTGCAATTTGAAAAACTTTGCTCTATATGCAGCCAATATTTAATTATGATGTAATCAATAAATGTTCCGCGATGTGAAACTATGACAAATACGCACATTAAACAAGGAAGAGGAAGACCAAAGAAGATTTGACTAACAACAATAAAGCATAATAAAATTTATTTAAATATAGATAATGATATAGTACAAGATAGAACTCAATGGAGTAGGAGGATTTACGTAACCGACTTCACCTAGTGGGATAAAGCTTAATTATTGTTGTTGCTATATATATTAGTAAATATGATGGAGCGTGATGGCTCTTGTTTTAACAAGAGAATCTTACCTGTAGACTTAGCTCATGATCTAATGGGGAATTCAGGTTAGATAAAGAAAAAATCACATTTCTATAAATACATTTTACATTTTATGATATGTTTTAATACATATGTGTGTAATTAATATATATGTAATAACCAACTATTAAGGCAAATATTTCTTTTATTTGTATAGATCTATATTAGAAGTAAATAAGTAAAACTATACTAGGCATGGTAGCATACAATGTGGGTAGCCTCCGCCGGAGGAATTTAGCATCAGATTTTTGGAGTCAATAATTTTTTACAATAAATCAGTAAATTACATAGAATCCAATTGTCGTTCATGCACATAATACATTAGAATGTATTTCAATGCATTTCTCTCAAAGATAATTGTGTTTCATAGCTCCTCTAGCTAAAGTTTTGCTAAGCCTTTGGATGTCTCACAACTAGGGATGACAATGGGTCGGGTTTGGGTCGAATTTCATATCCTCCGTCTCCATCCCCATTCCCTTTGGATTTTCAACTTTCATCCCCATACTCATACTCATCGGGATCAGATATTCATCCTCATACTCATACGCATGAGTATAATAATTTTCTTCATTACATACAACTACCATTATTCAACAAAAGCATATTAAAATTAACATCATATAAAAAAATATAATTCAACAAAAACATATTAAACATCTATAACCTACTCTTAATTTAATCATATTCAATAAAAACATATTAAACACCAACAAAAATAGTTAATGAGTTTTGGCTCCATATCCTCTTCCATTCGATTCGGGTATCGAGTCCTCTATCGGATTCGAAGGAAATTGTCATCCCTACTCACAACTTATCAAATTGTGTAATAAGTTAGCCGTGATTAATAATATCTATGCTCTAACTGAGAGGAGATCATAAACTGAGTAATTAGTTTTAAGTGGAGAGTGCAGACTAGGTTATTAGTTTTAAGTGGAGAGTGTAGATTAGGTTATTATTTTTGTGTTGTTTCTAAGGCATTACATAACTTACCTTCCCTATATATACAAAGGAGGCTCTACAAATTAAGGAAACAGTTCAAAGATCCTCCTCAACTAAGATTTATCACAACTAGAAAATATTATCACACTGCACGAGAAAAAAGATCAAGAAAGATGGAAATAAAGAAATAGAATATATCAAGAAGACTTTACCTAGATGTTAATTGAAAAGAAACACACAAAAGGCTAAAGTAATAGAACCATCATATGTGAGGAAATTAGTGACATAAAGAATGCTACATGTCATTGCCAAAACATGGGTTATTAGATGATGTGGTCATATGCAACACAAAAACTATAATGTACATGTGATCAGTAGTTCCATCTTTAAATCTTAGTGACATAAAAAGTGAAAGTTATAAAATCCATAACTAACTAGGAACAATTATGTTGAGCAAAGAAGTTGCATCATCATCAAAATGTCTTAGCTTCCATGGCTATAGGACAATGATGTTGCTAGAAGCAAAGTCACATTAGAAGAAGCCTGAACCTTGTGGTTGTTTCAAAACTAAAAATTCTAATATTTTTGTAAGATTAGGTAACAGAATTCAATTTAATATACCTCCCGGCTTATATGTTTGATGTAATAAACTAGGATCCCCATGACAACCCAAAGCAGCAAAAGTGTCAGATTGCTACAAGTTGAAAAGTTTGATATCTGCAGAATATCACAAAATAACATTATGTCAAAGGCAAAGCAAATTTCTGAGTAGAACCATCATGGAAGAGTCTCTCATACACGTTTGAAAATGGATTTTTGGTACTTCCCTGAATGGGAACATACGTTGCACTGGCAATGAATACTCTTTGTTTTCTTAGTAAAAGCACGACACAGCCTGAGGATTGTATAAGGCACTATAGGTATTGCCATGATTGTGAGTATAAAGATCGAGAACAAAGAGCTGTTCTCCTCAGACGCAGCCATTGGAGCCTTATTACAACTTGAGGCTCAAATAAATTATAGCTGTCAAAGACAAATTTTGATCAGTTTTGCTGAAACCCTGATATAATATTGATCAGCCAGCTTAACAAATATATTACCATCATTGATAAGATAAAATCTAAACCACTGATAATGATAAAATACAATACAAGAAAGTTGATATTCTACAAGTTTATTCACCCTCAATGAAGTGGCACAAAATCCAGAATGAATCGATTATACCTCACTATACAGGGAAAAACAGTGCAAAAGATTTTAAAATCTTCAAACAACTAGAGCAACCAAAACACATTCAAAAATACCTATTCTAAGGTAAGCATGTACTTCATTTCTTTAACTTCTAGTATGTATAACTTGTCTCTCGGTAGAAAATATATTTATTTGAAAATGAAAGAACCAACCACATGAAACTAAACATTTGCCATTTCTGAGTCAGAAAATTTGTAATTCAATATAACAACAAAATGCACTTTGTTGAAGTTTAGCCACTTTGTAACAGAGCAACCAACTTCATTTACTAGGTCCTGAATAATTCTAAGTGCCTCTATCTAGCAAATGGCATAACCCACATGCCTATGAGTCTAAAGCAAATAATAATAATAATAAGCTAGCAAAATGCCAAGTGGGTTCCATTGCTCAACACAACAATACCGGCGAATAACAAACAAGAGTGCCAATGCATCATTTAAGCAAAATAGAAATTTGCCTTGATTAACTAATTACACCAAGCATATAATATGCAACACAAGTGTAACATGATACAACGAGTGACTCACTTTCCCCTTGTCTATCTGTCTGCCTGATAATCAATAGACTGTTAACCACATAACAAGAACACCAATGCGTAACATGTCTTTCTCTAATTTATTAAATGCTGAAAAAAAATCCAAGAAAAAAAATCTAGAATCACTTACTCATCCAACTTGCATTGTCAACAAATATTCATTTGAGACAAAATGAGAACAATCCACTTGACAAACCAAGTCACAATCCCTCTACCTTGTGGAAAAATTGGAGAAATTAAAAAAGTTCAATAGATGCATACTATCTAACCAATGGACAAATACATAAAACTCATTTAACCAACTATCACATTATTGCAAGGATATGTATAAACTAGTTCACATGTTCAGATTTCAAACTAGATGTTTTCAACGTAATAATGAGATGCATACTTACTAGACATACCACACTATCACCTTGTTGTCTAACTTACACCATAGGAACAAATTATCAGCAATAAAGCTTATGTGCAAAAATCGAACTAGACCTACGCTACCAATTATGAAACTCCTCCCGAGACCCATTGACAGTCTCCAACATTCTACCCGGGCTCTGCAATCTGCAGTCATCTGATCGGCTGCAATACACAGCCACAAACCATCCGAGGCCCCATGTCCTGACCTCACAGCTTAGCTACAACCTTGATTTCGGCAGCAGCCCGTGGTTTGAAACACGCACAACACCTAGATCTCAACAGATCAAGTAACATGGTCACCAAATCACAGCGAGATACAGGGTTTCGATGGCAATTCAACAGTAGCCTCTCAAATTTGCAGCGAAAATTTGATAGAGGAACAGCACAAAATTCGAAGAGCATTTAGTAGAGCCCTTGATTTATCTACCCATTAATCATCCAAATAAAAGAACGCCTCCCAAACGCTCGCGCGAGCATAGATCATAGTAAGACAGATTCAAGAGCATGAAGGGAGCCCAGACCTATGATCGTGCCCTCTTCCCCTCAACTCGCTGCTTCCGGCGTGCGATCTGAGCAGCGAGCAGCAGATCCGAGAAGCGAGAAGCGCCCCCTCCTCTCCCCGTTGTTTGTTGCACAGCCCTCTCCTCTCCGCGAGAGCAGCAAGCAGCGGGCGGCCTGCCTTCCTCTAGTGCGGTGGAAAGGAAGCGCCCCCTTTTTGTTCGACCGTGCGTTACGTAGCAGGAAAACTCTGCATTTTGCTTTTCGTTGTTTAGTATAATAACCGTGGAATGTGGATGAAAACCTACGCGGCTACGCAAGCTTTTTTAAAAAGAAAAAGAAAGGGAAAATAAAGATAAAATAATATTATTTATTCATCCGGGCGACAAAATAAAATTAGATTTTTGTGTTATATTAATTCATAATATTATAAATAATACACAGAATTCTTTCTTAAATAAAAGGGCAAAAATAAAAAACGCCCTAAATTATATAAATCATAAAAAAAAAATCCCTTCCTTAAAAAAAACCCTCATCCGATATTTTATCCGGAAATTTTTTTGTATATATCAAGCACCGCTATAACGTTAATCTTTACTTTTGATATTATTATAATTATTATGACTAATTACTATTATGTATAAAAATTATCATATACCTATTACAATATATAAAAATTCAATTATCATCAAATATTCGTAGTTCGATCCATAACTATAGTGTATTTATAATGATTTTTTCTTTAAATTGGACGTGCAATCATGGGATATTGGGTTTCTGAGTCCTATCACGAACATTTCCTGATTTATTCTAGTGATCGATAAAAAATTTCTGTAAGATCAAATCGATCGTTTTAGGTTCAATATTATCTTGTTTATTATTTTTTTTACTAAGTAGTTGCAACTATATTAATATAATTTTAATTAAATTAATAAATAATATTTTGATATAATAATATTCATAAGATTTAAATTCATAATTTTAAATTTTAAAATTTAGATACAATAGCTATTATAATATATAGAAGTTATTATTAATTATTACAATGTGAAAATTTAATTATTTTACTTTAATTAAAAATATTATATATAAATTATTATTATATCAAAATATTTTTTTATCAACTTGATTAAAATTATATAAATTTTATTAAAATTATTTTAAATTAATCAAAAATAATTTAAAATAATTGTAACTAAATTTAAATCCTAAGACATATAATTTGAATATTATTATATTAAAATATTTTTTTTATCAATTTTAATTAAAATTATTTAAATTTTATTAAAATTATTTTATATTAATTAAAATTATTTGAAAACAATTATAGCGACTATTAAGTACATGCTACAATATACAAAAGTTACTAAATAATTATTAAATATTATAACAAAATTATTTTAAATATTATATATTATAACACTTATCAAGTAATTTTTATATATTATAATAATTAATAGTAGTTGTTACGATAGTGCTGATACAAATTAATGAGAAATTTAAATATTATTAGAGCGGGTTGATGCCTTTTAGTTCTTATTTTAAATTAATATTCTTATACTTGACTCTTTTTACATACCTAGTGCATGCTTTTATCTTCAAATAGGTATTATCGTTAATCTATTAAATAGATATTACAATAGTTTTAAGTGATTTTTATCATATTTAAATGATCTTGATTAAATTTAAATAATTTAAACCAAATAAATAAAAAGTTTTTTTATATATATGAAAGTGTTTTATATATATTGTTTTTATCAATTTAAATATATTTATTTTAACACTTGTGGAATAATAATATTTTTAAGATGAAAAATATAATAGAATAATATTTTGTTTTTTAAAAAAAAA
>JBBUKS010110064.1:0-26428 GCA_038050645.1 Hedychium gardnerianum
ATAACAATAAGACTTAACTCTGATCCTTTGACAACATCAAAATATAGGTTTGATTCTGGTGCTCCCTGCACCAACAGCTGCAACAGCTTGTGCTTGTCAAGCTATCTGGTTGAGAAGAATTCTTGAAGAGCTTCAGTTCAAACAAGTTGAAGCTACTATAGTTTTTTGTGACGACAACTCAACAATCAAACTCTCTAAGAATCCTGTGCTATATGGCAGAAGCAAACATATCGATGTGAAGTATTATTTTTTAAGAGATCTCAGTAATGATGGAATAATGAAACTGGTTTATTGTCGAAGTGAAGATCAAATTGTAGATATACAGACCAAGCCTCTCAAGTTGGTTACATTTGTGAGGTTGCGTGGTCTACTTGGAGTTCGTTCACGTACTGTTGTTGTTTTCTTTTAAATTGATTTCTGCAGATTTCAATTTAAGGGAGGGTGTTAAGATTTAAATGTTTTATTGGAAGTTCTAGTCATTGGTAGTTTGTCCGAGTCTTTAGGTGTTTAGTTATTTGATTTCGTGTATGAGAAAGTACCTTGCATGATCCTATTATATAGGAGTTATGATTTAGTGTTAGGTTGAAATATTCTGATGTAAAACTTATTTATAGACTCTTTTTCATTATCAATATATGGTTTGCTTTTATCGTACTAACACGTTTTTTTTGTTTTCCCTTGTTGCTGTGTCAGTTTTAAGTCATATGTACCTTTATCAATGATTTGAAATATGGGCTAAGAACGACAGTAGCCCAACTTGATTCATGTTTAGTTAGACATGACCCAAGTTGAGTTGTGTTTGGGTTGAGATAATTTGGGTCGTCCTAGCCCTTGGACAACTCAACTCAATCTGTGTGTCGACTCTAGCATGACCTAAATTAAGCTTTACCACGTGTGAAGTTAAATCTGAGCTGATCAGTATGATCCGCACAATGACGAGGCATACCCTTGTGCAAAGTTTAAGATCAATCACATCTTGGCTTGGCTTGGGCTTGGTCCTAGAACAAGCCACATATCGATGTAACCTACTAGCCCAGTATCTGAACGAGCCACCGTGAGAGATGTTACTTTCAGGGGGAGCAAAGTCATGCTCTTTCATGCAGGTGGCTTTGCGGTGCCTCCTCCTTTACTTGCTAAGAGATCTGAAGACATGTAGTCCCCATTGTAATTCATGTATTCTTCCGCCCATAACAGATTGCAGCTTCACACAGGCCTACAGATACAATTTCATCAATCAACTTAATTGTCCTTGACCCAACAGGCATGATATATCTACCCATATCATTTCATCATTAATTGCTAATGTCCTTCGTCAATAACAAGGACAACAGAAGCTGGCGCATCCGTAGCACTTGCAAGAACTTGGTGACCTATCATTAGCCATCATATGCGCTTGTGGAACAAAAGAAATCTTGCTAATTAATGAAAGCACATGGCTTTGCTTTGACATGGAAGGCTGTGGTCCTCAGTTCGTAGGGTACATTTATTGTTCTTATCATTGTAGATGCCAGTCAGGGAGGACAATGATTTAGACTAAACTGATTAGATTCAGTAACTGAAAATAAGAGATAATTAAATACGGGGTTCATAAGAAGGGAGAAAATAATTAAGAACAATGAAAGTATTCATTTGAGAGATTTGATTTGGTTTGGTCATTAGTTCCGCAATCTGCTCAAGTAGAAGCCAAGACTTTGGAGCCTACATGTCTCATATCACCCGGAAGGAAAGGAAGAACCAGTCTGCAAAGGACAGACAAGTCGTCCACCAAGTCATATCTAATATGACCACTACTCTTTCCTCTTGCAAGCACATGGCTTTGCTTCCTATCCGGTATGACACATCGAAAGCTGCATATACGTTATGAGGTACCGAGACTGAGTATAAGTATAGAGGATTGCATTAGTAGTTCCAAGGCACAAGCAAAGCTTCATCATTCTTGAGATCAGTAAAGCTTTTTGGTTCTGTTCTACAGTTTTATAACAATGTTGAGCCCCAAGAGACTCGTTGACAAGGCAAAGAAAGGGATCCCCTTGGCATTGATGAGATCCAATAGCAGTTGTAGAGTGGTTGCTGACAAGGGGCACTTCGTGGTGTACACTTTGGAGGATGTGAGGTTCATGCTGCCTTTGGCATTCCTCAAGAGCCAAGTACTTCAGGAGCTGCTCAAAGCATCAGAAGAGGAGTTTGGATTGCCTGGAGACGGGCCGATTAGATTGATATGCAGTGAAAGTTTTATGGAGTACATCCTCGCCTTGTTTCAGAGGCGTGTATCTGGAGAAGTGGAGAGAGCCTTGCTTGCCTCCATTGACACAAAGCGATGCTCATCAACTTCTCTCTTGAGCCATGTTGGAAAAGATCAACATCAGTTAGTAGCATTCACATAGAGATCATGAAGTTTTTTTTTTTTCTCTCTCTCTTCTTCTTCTTCTTCATCCTCCACTCTCCAGACAACTTTGTATATCGTTTGTAGTGATCCAACATGTAGAGTAATGAAAATTTTCTTCTGATTAAGAAGATTTGTCTTATTTTTGTTTCTTTTAATTGATCGTTATGTAGCATATATTGATATTTCAGAGGCGTAAAAGTACAACCTTGGCGGTAGCCTTGCAGAGAGAGCATGTCCTTAGGCAACAGCGAAAATATGCCGTGAAATTCTAGAAAAGGGCAAAAAAGTTTATTTAGGATGCTTTTGTTTCTAAATATATATACTTTTGAAAAGACTTTTTTTTTTAATTTTCTTAATATTCTTGTAATATTTGATGCTGTGAAAAATCATATCAGTAGAACATATAAACATTTTAGGAAAAAATATAATAATTTTGATATCACTTGTTGAAACCAATAAAATTTATATATTTCTATAATAATATAATATTGTTCACTTTAAGTCTAAACAATTTATTTTTGACTTTCATTCAAAAGATTTTATATCAATAAAGATATTTTCATTTTATGATTTTTGTTTATATATTTTCAATGTGAAATGATACTTGTAACTCATTTTTTGCCCTGTCATCGGCCTTGAGCCGTAACTATATGCTTCCTTTCCATTTTTTCTGCGTCTTTTATCTGCAAGCTCTTTTCATTGCATACAAATTTTGATTTAAACTTATTTTCAGATAAAAATATAATTTATAATTTACTTTAAAACTACATATTTTTTCTATCTATATTTTAAGTGAATTTAATTATTTAATAAAATTAATTATGTTTAAAATGTTTATATTGAGTCTATAATACATATAATAATGTGTTTTTTTATAAAATACATTATAATTATTTTTTTATCTAACTATACAAAAAAAAAAATTGATGCATTATCGAGCTCTTGAGGAAATGAGGAATGACAAAGAAAACATGAAAAAATTAAGTTTGAAAAAAAAAAACATAATAAATGACACGATTGGTTTACTTTATTCTAAATTGAAATTTTAGATGTACTCGGAAATCATCAATTATGGTAGTAAAAGACGAAACACTCATCCAATACTCCCATCAATTCGTCTCAGGATTAATACGAAAGAGATAAATCACGAATGACTACTAACCCAAAAAATAACTAATGCACGTGAAAATCACGAATCCACTGTTTATATATGTGGAACAAGATGAAGCAAATGGCAGAGAGAGGTATCTTTCAATGGGGAGCAAAGCCATGTTCCTCCATGCAAGTGGCGGTTCTTCTTTTCCTTGCATTGCAGGTGGTCTGTAGGTACGTAGGCTCCATTACATTCATTGAATAGATCAAAAACATGGATTTCTCATCAGATATGAAAAGAGAGTTTTGCCTAATATTGACAAGGACGCTATATAGGAATGGACCTACAATGTGCTGATGTCAAGATACACAGCTTCAAAAGATATTGTAAACAGACAAAAAGCTAGGTAAGAAGAAAAACAGGTTGAGTGGAATGTGACTCAAAAGGAGAAGGTTGGAAAATGTTCTACTGACATGTTGCATGTCTCTTCTTATCAGTTTTGCAACCTGATATCAAACTAGAGTCCTCATCAACTGATGCCATAATCTGAAATCATATCTGAAAACTAAAGCTAGTGGTCACAAGTAGTATAGCCATTTCAATGAGTTTATGAGACTAAGGTAATGGAGCCTACATGTCTTTGGATCACCTACAAACAAAGGTAGTGTCACACTGCTAACCACAAAACATTACCCAACTCGCAAAGGAACCGCCTAAGCTAAATCTGAACCAAATAGCTGTCAGATATACTCCCTCTTGCAATCTCACATGGCTTGTTCCCTTTTAAAAAGAAAGTACTGAATGCATGATACATCTCAGGCCACGATGAGTTGCCTCTTCTTCTATTTAAGTAGATCAGTTCTTTGTTCATTCCAAGCATGCACATTCTCTTAAGTTTCAGCATCTCTAGCCCATTCTTCTTCAAACTTCAATTTTTAAACCATGTTGAGTCCCAAGACTCTCGTTGAGAAGGCAAAGAAAGGGATCCCCTTGATGAGATCTAATAGTCGGCCGAGTTCATATGAGGGTAACGCAGTGGTTGCTGAAAAGGGCCATTTTGTGGTGTACAGTATGGATGATACAAGATTCGTGGTGCCATTGTCATTCCTCACCAGCTGTATTTTCCAAGAGCTCCTCAAGGTTTCAGCTGAGGAGTTCGGATTACCCGGTAAGAGGCCAATTACCTTGGCCTGCAGTGGAGTTTTCATGGAGTACGTGGTCTCCTTGCTCAAGAGAAGCGTGTCTAGAGATGTGGAGAGGGCGCTGCTTGCCTCCATCAATGCGAACCGCTGTTCGGTTTCCTCCTTGGTTGGTCTTGGTCGTGACCAACAACGAGCAGTAGCATGATGACGATGAGTGTGGATGTTTTGTTAAATGAGAATTAAAGTGTACAGAGAGATTTAACCATATATAGAGCGGTAAAGTTATATATTATGTGTTTTTCATATATAATATACCTACTCGTTCCTTGAGGTATTCCCCATTTGTAATTCACTTAATTTACCATTTTTTTTTCTTGCAAAAGATGTATAATTAATTGCTTGATCGTTCTGCACATAGTCCATTTTTCCCCAAAAGATTGCACCTGGTCACGAGGAGTAACTCGGGCCGTTTTTTTAATATTTAATTTCTAATTAAAAAAATCAAAACATTATTAAAATGATAGTTTACCCAGTAATGGGCAGGAGCCCGGCCCAGTAATGTTCGTGTAGCCTCTACCATATGCCAGAAGTAAAATGTTTTTTAAGTATCTGCTCTTCGATACAACCATCAAAGGCCAAATTTAAAAACCTTGTGCTTCTGCCCCTTGGAGTGCGGTGCGATTGGTAGTAATGGGAGATGTCGACGTGAGCAATTTTTATAACTGCCCACTTATCCCATACGGGTACGATGATTAAATTTTTTAATGGATAATTAAAAGATTTAAGATTTAAGTTTTAATTATAACGTATTACAGGGAATTTTTCCTTCAATGAAAAGCGGATCTAAGAATAATGGTCATTTGAATGAGCGCTTCTCGATTTATCTTGGTGGCCAATGAAAAATTTTCGTGGGACCGAACCGATTATTCCAAATCCGACATCTGATTAATTATTTTTTTACTAGAGGGTGTAGTTTTCTTTTTCATTTTCTTTGCACGAGGTAGAACATTCATTCGTGCAACTTATCCCATACCATGAAGTAGAACATTCAGAAAGAACAAACAAGATTTGGCTCATGAAACAAAGAAGGATTGTTTTTGTAATTATTCTTCCAACGACAAACATCAAGAATGAGATCAATCAAAATTTACTGTACTATAAGTGTTTACAATTTCTTCTTTTTTATTTCATGTCATTAGAAACAACAGTTTTAGCTCTAAAAACATAAAACTCTCGAAAATCCCTCAACGTTAAAATCTACTGTATCCTCAAGATACCTGTTTAAGATCGGAGGTATCGCCGATGGAATTTGCTTCGTCATGTTCCGTCGTCATTGGGCGAGATTGCAAGTGTGTCGTAATCTGCCGTCGTTGTTAGGCCCTGAACATAGTAGCCACTCTCATAGAATTTGTCTCCGTTTCTGACCGACGGGCGAAAAGCGCATGATGGCAGCGGAAGGATTTTTTTTTTTTTTTTGAAGTGGGGTATTTAGCGTTTTTTGCACGATGGAGGCGGATGTTGGCAGAAGAAAAAACAAAAAGGAAACATAGGTTTAGCGGGTTTTTTTTTTATGCCGAATGGGTGAATAATTGGGTGGGCTGGAAATCTAGATTTCATGCATTTGGATCATGCATATATGGATTTCATGCATTTGGATCATGCATATAAAAAATTGGGTTTGGGCATAAGCTCAATTAGATTAGTTCTTATTAGATTAGATCTAACGAGGACATTGAACCAAACTAGCATTCGGACTTGGGATGTTGAATAAGAAATTTAGTGAGTCGAGTAATTGTTCAAAAGAATAACAAGGACTCAGCTCATACAACTTGGACTTGGCTGGCTCACAGAGTTAACATTGTCTTAAAATCGAGTAACTCGGGTCGAATGGGTGTCATGAACCTACTCAGACTTAGTTAATAACGCAACTCGGGTATGTCGAGTGGGTATGCTGGTGGAATCAGTGCCGAGATGAACCCATGCTGATCACTCGGGATCCAGCTTCCGGAGTTAGCAGTTGATTGGACAGCCGACTGGAACTCCTAAAATTGAGAAAATTTATTTTTCTTGATTTCTTATATATTCTAAGTGTTGGTTCTATGCATATTTTGAATTGGAATAAGCTGATTTTGTTACTGATTTTGTCAGTTCTGTACTGACATTGTAATTTCATTTTAGATGACACGGATGATATACACTATGACTCGGGGTGATGTGTTATGAAATAAGCTGAGGGAAGTTATCCAGGAGATTGAGTATGATCATGCTTATGGGGTCAGAGGACATATTAGGAGGCTTGATAAATTATTCTGGAGACTTGAGCAGTAAAATTTTTCCATCCTGGATAACTATCGAATTTGGACCCTAGTATAGTCGCTGTCGAAGTCTCAATGAAATAGCATACCATGTATAAGGGTACTATGAAGGACGCATCTCTTATGCAGAATTGTGTATAGAACTATTTCACTATGTAGATTATGAGGTACCACCTCAAGAGGAGGATCCAAAAGATCCAAAAGATGATCCAAATATGGATTCAAAAGATAATCCTGAAGATAGTCTACCTGAGGTTGCCTAGTTGAACTTAGAAAGATAAAATTTGCATTGATTACTACTGTACCATTGTCTTTTCTAATGGGAGTAGCAATGATTTATTTATTACAATCTTAGTGTCAGTCCTAATGGGAATATTAGTGACCTATCTAGTTTCTTAGAGTTGTTTCTAGTCTTTTGTTATGTGTTAACAAAGCTTACAAATATTATGTTATGTATTAACAAACGTGAAAATATTATGTATTAACTTTATATTTGTCTAATGATTAGTTAACTTTATATTTGTTTAATGTTTAGTTCATTTCATAATTGATTCATTTAATGATTAGTTCATTTATGATCTGCTATCATTTAATGGTCAGTTTATTTGATGGGATGTATTGATATAATTGATCAATGTTGGTTAGATTGGGTCATACGAATGATGAGTGAAAACGTAATTACCACTTGATTTTGTAAACCAACTCATATTTACATTATCAATTATAAATTAAATACATATGAGGTACACTGAATTGTTAAATAATATGTTTATTTATGATATAGAACATCATAATTGAACTTAATAAGAGAGAAATTATATGAGGATAACTATAAAATATAACATCTCAAGATATAATATATTCTTGAGGAACAAGAAGTTCTAGAGGCTGTAAATCAGATTATGGAAGAACTTGTTGATGGTTCAACAACACAGTATAAACGTGATCTTGATGTCTATGAGACATGGAAGAAAAATAACTATACTGCTGAGGGTATATTGATTAGTTCAATGGTAGATGACCTGATTTATGAGTATGGGTCATATCCATCTGCTCATGATGTTTAGGTTGCCCTAAGAGAAAAATACAGTGGAGTCAGCTTAAGCAAGTTTCATCAGTTGAAAATCAAGTTTGACAGCTATAAGAAGCGTCTGAATGTTATCATGACCCAATATCTAAAGGAAACGACTAATATGATTCGAGAGCTAAAAGTTGCTAGTAATGAATTGACTGATGAATAACAAGTTCAGACAATAATCCGTTCCCTTCCTAATTCTTGGGAGGCAATGAAACAAAATCTGACTTACAGTGAAAGTATCAAGACTTTCACTGATGTCTCATGTCATGCTGAACTGGAGGCGAAAAGAATAGAATTCGCAAGGATTTCTGGACAAGTTTTTATAGCTGAAGGTTCTGTTAGAGCATCTAGATTAAAAAATAATAGAAAATGATTCAAGAAAGGAAAGGGAAAGGGAAAAAAAAGTTGTTAATACTATTTCTACTGGGCTAGGCCCAAATAAGAAGTTTATGGGGAATAAGCATGGACAAAAACCAAAAAACCAATTTAACTTGTTATAACTTTAGCAAGAAGAGTCACTTTACTCGGAAATAAACTAAGCCAAAAAGGTAGATTCATGTTTATCTTCTACTCATGAGTATTATGTTGCTAGTATAATGTTGTTAGCTGATTCTTATCCTTTGTGGATTATAGATTCAGAAGCAACAAATAATGTAGCTCGTGAGTGAGCTATATTTGTGGAGTACCGTCGGGTACCAGCTGGAAACAAATGAATATATGTGTGAAACAATATAAGGATTAAAGTCAAATAAGTTGACACTTGCAAACTCAACATACGTGGCGAACGTACTTTATTTCTACATGATGTCCTTTATGCTCCTGAGATTCGACAGAATTTGATTTTTGTTAATTGTCTTCTTGATTTGGGTTATTGTATAAACTTTTACAGTCGGTGTGTGAAATTTCGTATTAACTCTATGTTAATTGGATATAGTTTTTTAATAAATTATTTCATGGTTCTTGATTTAACACAAGATATTAATTATGACATTGATGGTTATTTTTCAAACATTGCTCTAACTAGAGATGCTGAAGTTAATGATGAAGTTTGACATGCTAGATTGGGATATATCGGACAAGAACGAATGAATAGATTGGCTAAAGAGGGTCTGCTCAACACTCATGCTAAGATAAATTTGTCTGTGTGTGAGCATTGTCTTGCTGGAAAAACAACTAGGAAATCATTTGATAAGACTATTAGAGCTGAAACTCCATTGCAATTGATTCATTCGGATATTTGTGATCCGATGAATGTGAAGGCTAGACATAGAGGTTTTTATTTCATTACATTTATTGATGACTTCACACATTTTGGTCATGTGTATTTGATCTCTCATAAATATGAAGCATTAGATCGCTTCAAACGTTATTTGAACGAAGTTGAGAATTAAATGGATCAAAAGGTTAAAATATTACGCATTGACCGTAGGGGTGAATATTGATTTGATCAGTTCAAGACAATATGTAATGATAGAGGGATTATTAGACAATTAACAATCTCAAGAACTCCATAGCAAAATGGGCTTACTGAAAAAAGAAATCGAACTCCCTTTTTCCTTGCACGAAGCAGAACATCCGGAAAGAACAAAAGGGATTTGGCTCATAAAATAAAGAAGGGTTGTTCTTGTAATTGTTCTTTCGACGACAAGCATCAAGGACATGATCAATCAAAATCTACTGCAGATGATGGTAAGTGTTTACAATTTCTTCTTCTTGTATTTCATGCCATTAGAATCAATAGCGATGGTAAGCGGTGAGACGATATACTCATGCAACGAGGGTTTGATTCTCTCGTAGGATATATCAAATATCCCCGTGATGCTGAACTACTTGTGATACTGAGCCGTTCATGATCTATTTGTGCTTTCCGAATTTACCTAATGACCGATCCGTGGGACCAAATCATCCATCTCTAGGATTAATCAGATTATCTATTTCAATTAAGTTCGACATGGTATTGAGACTTAACCGACGACGCTTCATTGCCTACGGATCATTACCCACAAACAAAGGTAGAACTAGTGGTGAAAATATGTTGCCCCTGGCTTGGTGCGATGGTAAGTGGACGGATGAGTTTTCCAAGTAACGAAGGTTCAATTCTCATGCAACGCAAATAAATGTTTGTAACGTTCAAATCACTCGTGATGAAAATGGGACTGGATTGGTCATCTCCAAATAAATGAAAGTTATAAATACCTAACGACTTGAACGGGTAAAAGTTATTAGTGAAGATTATACTTAGGTTAAGGTTGAATTAACTCTAAGTTTACTGAGTTCGTCCTTGCCATTTAATTAATCCCTAGCTATATATATATATATATATATAATTCATTTTTTTTATATAGATCCAAAATTCGAGTTTGAAAGTGAAAGATTCTTTCCATGCGGGTGGATCCAAAACTATTCGGAAAGCATGGCATCGAACCATCAAAATCATGACCCTATTGAGATATAAGTACTGGGGAATATTATTAGCTCTGCATGCATGCCCCCGTAAACAGTGGGCTATCCACATTAACATACTATTCCCCACTGTATACTCCTGCTTCTCCTGCCCTTGTCACAATGTCACGGCCAGCCAAGAGCTTGGAGAAGAAGATAATATAATTTATATATGAAACGCACACAGCAGCAGCTGGTAGCTAGCTTAATTGCATATAAATCAGTATTTCCATTTCGTTCGAAACCAACAATTAAATCTGATTTGTATTGTTACTGCAATATTCTGAATGAAGATATTGATGAAATGTACACTCAACCATCCGTTCAACATGGCCACCAGCAAGTCCACTCAATAATATTCTGAAAGTTAGAAAGAACAAAAGTTGTACAACGAGGACCCCATCAATGAGGATATACCCAATTAAGTTTTAGATCAAAAGGGGTAGAAAGCTTCCGATAGATCATGATTCACATGAAGACTCAATCGGTGTCTATATGGATGGAGACTTCTCTGTGAATTCTGTGAATTTTGGATAACAAAAAACAAAAATGTTATCCTTATATACGTCTTTGACACAGATTTTTGTTTGCACTGAATTTTCTTTAGAATTATATTTTCACTGTATAGCTGCTATTTAGGAAAAATGAAAAATTTATCTAGTCGTTAATTGGTGATGGGATAAGTATGGACAGTAATTATATATATCCAGGATTCATTGTACTTGTCATCCCGTGCATAACAATTGTTTTAACATAAGGATATATAATTCAGAGGGGGGCGACATCGGATTCCAATGGAGGAGAGATTCTGGTTGTGACGCAGGCATGACTCTGAAAGCTACAACTGCTGGCTGGAGGTGCAAATGAATGTAACGGCTCCTGAGGAGATTAATTTATCAAACTCAAATTGTTAATTGTAAAATATATAAATATTTTAAATTTAAATGAAATTTGGTAGTTTCTCCTATTTGAGTTTTGTTTTTTTTTCTTTGTTCATATTTAAAGTTCAATCTAGAGCTCAAAATCATTTATAGTTTGGGCATTTTAGATTTAATGGCGGTTAATTACTCCGTCACTCATATATACTTCACTCACTCTGATACCAGTTTTATTAAATATCTTTGAGCCTTTGACACTTGAATTTGATGAGGATAAAAGAGTCAGTTATTTCCTTGGAAGCTTCTCGCTTTGAAATTAGATTTTATTATGTGTCAAAATTATGAGTTTGATAATATAAAATATTGATAATAAATAAATAATAATTGGATACAGGTAAGTATATTATGTTGGTGCAATGATAAATACTAATATGTGGTTTGGTTCAATTGGATTATTTTAATGTGTTTGACAAAGAATTTAAATTAGGTTTATTATTGTGCAAGAAAAATATAAATTTAAGTCAAGTATTTGATGTCTTTCCCATATTATATCAAACGAAAAAGTAGAAAGATAAGAATTTGAACGTCTGAAGTGGTGTTTAATAATTCTATATAAACGCTAATTTCATTTTTTTATTTTTTTTTAAAAAAATATAGATAATAATTTTTTTTAAAAAAAAATCCTCTATAAAAGTTAAGTACCAAAATTTATTCTTCCCTCCCTTCGCATTGCCTTTTTTATTTCCCTTTTTTGTCACCACCAACACTTCGTTTCCACCTTCTCATTCTCCATTCCTTCTCTTCCAACAATGGGCAAGTACATGAGGAAAGCCAGGCTCACCGGCGACGTCGCGGTCGTGGAGTTTGCTTCCTACCAGCCGTCCGTCGGCGTCCGCACCCGCGCCCGGGCCCTTGCAGCCGCCACCGCCGCTGCTTCGCAGGACTCTCCCCTTGCCTATCTCGAACTACGAAGTCGCCGTCTAGAGAAGACCCTGTCTCCTCCGCACGCATTCAAGCCCAAGGCCACTCCCCCCAAGGAGTCCTCAACAATAAAGGCGAACCCTAGGATTATCCCGCTGAACGCCGGCACGTCGAACTCGAGGAGGGAAGGGTCCTTTCGGTCGAGGAATTCAGAAAAGGGGTGCTCGCCAGTTGCGGAGGTGTCGTGCGCCGAGAGCAATATCGAGCCTGAATCGAGAGAAAGGTGGGATTTTGATCTACCCTTTGCGATAAAGACTACGGCCACTTATTTATGGTTTATAAAACGCAAGTTTCTTTAGTTGTTTATCCATGACTCGCTTTCTGCTTATTCTTCTTCAGAATATAGAAAACAACAACAACAACATCAAAGTCTTCTTGCTGTTATATATGTTTATTTGCAATCCTTATGGAAGGAGCTATTTGGGACCAAGTTTGAAATTTCAAGCGTTTTATCATCTGTGTGCACATTCTTCGTGAGTGTTCAAAAATGTTTTTCGTTAGAGATTTAACCTTGTGGAGAGTTGTAGTTGTTCCTTCTATTTCCTTGTTACTGAATGCTAGTGACGAAGTCACAAATTTTTTGTGTGGAAGTTGAACGGATGCTCTTGAAACATTCTTTGCCATGCTTTTTTTTTTCTCTCTCTCTCTCTCTTGGTTTTCGTCTCTCTAATAAATGCCAAATTTTACATATCACCGAAGTTCAACATCTCTCTTTTGCATTTCTTTTATATTTATATAATTAGCGACAGAAAGGTCCTACAACTTACTAGATTACTTGAAATCCCCTAAACTTGTTGCTTTCTTTGTCGTTTTTTTCTTCCTTGGTAATTACACTTTGTTTGGGACTGCTAAATGCTCCCTTATTTCATTCACTGGTTAAAAAATTCTTTATATGTAGTGCCTCATGTAAGTTGGAAGATTTTACGGGAATAGGTTTATGTGCGTGTTTTTATCACTTCACAGGAGGATTGGGAAGTTGGTGCCAGTGACTAGTGAGTGTGATGGGTCTATTAAATTTTTTGTTTCCATGTTCCTTCGTTGGATGGACCATTAGCCATCTCAAGGGATGGTGGAAAGCTATTAGTGATAATAAGTGAATGAAAGGATGAAACAGTTGACGTAGAGATGTCTCATTTCAAGCTCAGATTGTCGACAGAGTACTAATCAAAGGGACAACTGTGTGTATTTGTCCATATCTCAATTATCTTACTCTGTTGCTAATGCACTGTTCTTGTTTCGTAGAGATTTTTCAATAAATGTCTAAGCACTTGTTCCTACATTGATTTGAATTTTTTAAACAAACGTCTTTTTACACAAATAATATTATTTACTGACACTGTAAACTTTATCCGAAGGATGCTATTATGTTGGGCCTTCTTGTTGAGTTCAAATGTAACCTTTAAGGGTTCTTTTTTGGATTGTTCTTAGTGGGAATTGGTTCTGTAGTTCGAATTTACTTGTCTTTCATGTTCGCTATCATTCACAAACACAGAAAGTTTTAACTGACAGTAAAAGTATGAAATTTGTACTGTGCTTCACGTTTCAAGTTATCTCAAGGCTTGTTTATGTATTCATAGTTTCCTATGCCGGATACTTTAAATTTATTTGTGATCAAGTATGTTTGATTTTTCTCAACTTGTTACGGTTCTAATGCCATTCATCACTTCTCATCAGAGAGACAACACCATGCAGTTTGATAAGGGATTCGGAGACAATTGGGACACCCGGTTCTTCAACAAGATCTACCTATTTGATTGCCAGTAAGAAGGGAATGCAAAATCCTGTCAACCAATACATCCCTTCTAACCAGGAGACAGAAGAGTTTTTTGTTAGGCTAGAGAAACTTCAGCAACAAATATTCATTGACAAGTAAGTAGTTCATGATATTCTTCTTTTTCTCTTCACTTAGGAAGCATATGTGTTACATTGATTAATTCAATGATCATGTCCTCAAAGGAGATCAGTAGAAAACATATATTTTCTCTGGTGACCCTAGCCCAGGATTATGTATAATCTATGAGACTTTAGCTAACTCTAATACATAATCTAGCTGCCTGAGACTTCCTTGAGTCACCATCATATAGAAATATGTATTCATCTTACTATTTATGATCTTATCCCAGGTACAATTTTGATCCTGTGAATGACTGCCCGCTCCCAGGACGGTATGAATGGATAAAACCCGACTCCTAGAGAAGAACACCATCATGATCATCATCATCTGTTCTTTTCTTCAGCTCTTGCTCATCCAATTGATTCTGCCTAGGATTGATTCTCTTGAGGTGCAACGGTGATGGTTTCTGCATCCTATTTTGTCTTGTAAAATTATCCCTAATTTAGGTTAGTCTAATGAAATAGGAAGGTTAATCAGAACTGATAAGAAGCACTTTAAGGAGCAGCATGTTGAAGCTTATTTTAACTCGTGTAAAAGTACTGATGGGCTTTAATTAACCGTCCAGAATTGCTGAATGGTATGACTCGTTGATAAGCACAAATAGACATTACTCAAGAAAAAAAAGGGATTTATATTTAGGACCTGTAATATCCAGCAAATATATCTGACATAGTTAACATTACTGTAGGATGCGACCTTGATGTAGGATTATAAATTATATCACACTTGATTTCTAGGACTCCATTATTAATAAACAGATATGATGATCCTATCTTGGAATTGCTTCGGTGGATGATTCCTGAGCAACTACATTTCAGCCATGGCCACTTTTTGGTCACCTACTGCCGCTTCTTTTTCCGCTTTCATATCCATCGACTCACGTAGTTCTGACTTGTAGGAGTAGACTTTAGACACAAATAAGAAGTAGGTGAAGTTGAGGACACTGAGAAGTGTGAGGAAGGCGTAGTAGTAGTCCAGATGTGAGGCATTCAGATTATTTAAGATCCATCCTTTTCCTCTGCTACTAGTTATGTTAGCAACGAGTTTTAGGAGAAAGCTACTGAGGAAGTTGCCAACCCCAGTGGCCGTCAAGGAGTAGGAAGTTCCCAGGCTCTTCATGTTTTCCGGAGCTTGGTCATAGAAGAACTCTATTTTCCCAACCACCAAGAAGGCATCGGCTAATCCCATGAGCACAAACTGAGGTAGTAACAGAAAGATGGTAACCGGAACTTCCCCAACTGTTTTATCGAGTCCGTGGCTTCTTGCAATGCTCAGCCTTCTTTTCTCCACCAGTGACGCAATCAACATTGTAATGATCTGAAGTACTAGTCCAACTCCCATTCTCTTAAGCATCGTGATCCCTCTTGGATCTTTCGTCCACAGCCTCATCACCTTGACGAAGAAACGGTCGTAAAGAACAACACACACTAGCATGGCAATAGTCACGAATGCTCCCAAACTTGCTGGGGGGATCTGGAAGTATGGTCCGACGTGACGATCCATTGTGGTTCCTTGCTTGACGAAGAGGGTATTGATCTGAGCGATCATGGTGCAGGGGATGAACATGGCGACCAAGATTGGCAGCAGTCGCAGAATCTGTTTAGTTTCTTCCACTTGCGTCACAGGACAAAGCGTCCATGGAGTACTCCGGCCATCTTTTAAAGCAGCTTTGTTGAGGTACCTTAATGAATTGGTGGAGTCGATCCTGAACTTTCCCTTCTTTGCATACACTTCTAGATCAAACTCATGAAGCTCCTTTGGGTCATTAGGAACAGAAAGCTTCCATTTCCTGATGGCAGCCACTATGACCCTTGTTATCTTGGTGAATGGGCTTCCCTGCGGCGCCTTGTGCCTGTAATAAGGTGTGCCAACCAAAAAGATCAGAATGGAAGTCAAGAGACCGAGCGCTGGGATTGCATAGCCCACTGTCCACCCCACGTTGTCCTGTATGTAGACCAGAAATGTCTGGGCAAACAATGTGCCTAGAAAGATGCTGAACATCCACCAGTTGAAGAAGGAGAGCTTGTGCACCCTCTCCTTGGGGTCGAACTCATCGAACTGGTCGGCTCCGATGGTGGAGATGTTAGGTTTTGTTCCACCGTTTCCCAGAGCAATTATGTACAGGCCCCCGAAGAACACGGCCAACTGCAATGTTGAAGCTGGCTCACAGTTTTCTTTGCAGTATGCGGGTTTCAGTGGTGAGATGGACACTGCTAGTGTCAGCAAACACATACCCTGTGAACAATCTCAAAAAGGAAAATTCGTTAGGTGAATCTAGTGTTTGAGGGGGAAGGACACGACTAAATTGGACTGATTCAGGATTTTTTTTCCCCACTTAGTTTTAACTGAAAAAATCTTCTAACTATTAGTTTGATGATGATTTTTTGCTGATATTATGATCTGAAAAATGAACTAACATATTTAATTGTATTTTTCTGCTAATTTGTAGATGACTATTAATTTTGTCAAAGCACATGCTTTTTGGTTGTGTATATGAATACTATTGCTGAAAGATAAAGTTCAAGAATTCATGACTCAGCAATAAATTATCCAACGAACAAGTGGTTTTGAGCAGAAACAGTGTCAGATCCAATGGTTTAAGTCAACAAGCAAGAGAGACAAGTCAACAAAGAAAGCAGAGTAGGACAGACCATATAAAAGTCTACACGAAGAAAAGTCTTTGATGAATCCAACAAGGTCACCATCACCATGTGACCTCAAATTATCTCCAAATCTAGCTAGATGTGCTTGGTCTGGACTTGTAAGTCAAACGGATTGGCATCCTAAATAGGTCAATTGGGTAAAAGGGTTTGAGAGACAAATCAAACCAATTGAGTGAGATTGTGATAGGTTGAGTGAATTGAGTCGATTGGGCTAGGCAGATAAGGAAGTTTCCACTGTGTGAGTTCAAAATTAGTCATACACATAATTAAAGATGGTTCTTCTCTATTTTATCCAAATAAAATACTTATTATTCACATTTTTTTCCCATCTGTTCATTATCTAATCTATTATATTCTAGAAGAAACTATTCTATCCATATCTATTACATTCATTCATGAATTAAATGCGCCTAATCAGTCAAATTAGGAGGGATTCTTTTCTCATAATTCCAGCAGGACAAGCTCTCGACCTCATGTCTATCATACTCCACTCTACTGTTTTTCTTGTCCGAGAGGAAGGAAGACGAAGCTAAATATCCATAACATCAATTTATAAATACTATTGAGTTTTTTTTTTTCTTAGACTCCACGAACTAACAAAATACTTTATTTTCTAGACCGACATAAATTAAAATTCCTCTCTTTCATGAACAATGTACGTAACTACAAGTATATATATACCGAGAGATAGACGGCGCTGGCGATGAGGAAGGTCCAAAATCTTCCGAGAAAAGCGTCGGCGATGTAGGCCCCGATCACCGGCGTCAAGAACACGGTGCCCACCCAGTTGGTGACGTTGTTGGCGGCCTCCACCGTGCCCTCATGCAGTCTTTTCGTCAAATATATCAACAGGTTGGACGATATCCCATAATACGCCATCCTCTCAAAGACCTCATACACTACGTACGTACATACATCTTATAATTAATATTACAATTATCTACGTTCAGATTAATTAAAGAATTGTATATTTACCTACGACAAAGGAACAGGCAGTCCAGCCTCCTGTTTTGGATCTCAGCACCGGGTTGCCCTTCAGATCCACTGAGCCATCCTTAGCGTACCGATCAACAATCCCTCCTCCTCCAGTCTCCTCTGCCATGGAGTTGCTAAGCTCTGCCTGCTGCTTTTGCTGCAACTTCTTCTCGAGTAGCTTGGTTATTTTATAGACAGTGATCTCTGGTTCACATGACCAGTTTGCCCTCACATAATGAATGAATCGATCTGTAGATAATAATTGAGATGAAGATTGAGGACAGGACAGAGCCAACGTTGACTAATGGAAGGAGCATTAATCTACGTGAATGTCCGATGTCTGGATTTTTTTTTGTTTTTGTATGTACGGCGATCCGCATTCTATGACCTGTTGTTTTTCCCTAGTTAGATGGAAGATAAAAGTTAAGGAGTCATTCTATATTTTTATAATAATTAAAGGAACATTTTTTTTAATTTTCTTTAAAAAAATAAAATAGCACCTTAATTATTTCCAATTATTTTTGGTCGCTTGTCATGTTCATCGACCCTTCTTCCTCACGCACTCTCTATGGCCAGATTACATCTCTCACCGGCTCGAGCAAGCAATATGCCATAATCTTAGGAGCACAGTGACAATGTTCTCTCATGTGCACCAGACCAAAAGGGATTTAAATTTCACTCGGGACATATTATATTTAAGAAATTTAAAAATTTTATAATATAGTTGGGACGTTCACCAATATTTATTTATATTTTTTAATTTATTTTGATAATCGATGAAAAATATTTATGGGATCAAATCGATCATTTTTAAAATTAGTTAAATCACAAGAGTTAAATTATTAAAAAAATAATAATAATAAAGTGTGCAACAGTCTTAAAAAAAATATGATTTTACTCCGAGCAAAATACACTACACAGTATTAATATTGATCAAATAACTTATCAAACTGTTTAACAAAATAGTTCGATAGGCCACAATAATTATTTTTTTGAAAAAAATAACAGAAAGGAGGCAAATGTACATTTAATATAACATTGTGAGAAAATATTTTTTAATTTCAAAACGAAATAAAAGTATTAAAAAATTTAGTTTCAGCACATCGTATGGTGATTATGGCTATTGATTGAAATAGTTTTTCTTCCCAAAAAAAAAAACATAATTAGTATCTAATTTAATGAAAATTTTCTTTTGTGAAAAATAAGGAGAAAATGTTTATTTAATATTCAATTCATCAATTTTTTTTTTCAAACAGTTCGATAGTTTGACGAGTTAAAATTATTCGATTTTTTTTTTACAAAATAAAGGTAATAGCCTCGATATTGGACTTTTTTAAAAAGAAAAATGGAGAACTCTAATTTCTGTTTTAAAAATTCAATCTTCGAATTGCTTAATGAATGGTGAGTTAAATTCAGTGAAAAATATTTTGGGTCGAGTAAAATGCGAAGAAAAAAAATTGATTTGACTACTTTCAAACAGTAGTAGAGCTCCACCTCAAAATTTTCTAGAATTAAAGACAAATCAAAGACTACTAATCAAAGACAAGTCTACGATTTTGTCAATATACAAAAGAGACAAATACATTATATAAAAAAAACTTGGATTAATTATGTCGGCCATAATTTCTATAAAAAAAGAAAAAAAAAATTGTCATAAAAAGAATCTCGCCCGTCTTCTTTTTGTTTCATTAGCTGAAAAGTCTTTTGCTAAAGCAGAAAGCCAAAGAAAAGTTGACTTGTGGAATTCGTTTTCCTTCATTCGCCGCCAAAGTCCTTGATAATGACTGATACTATGAAACTATACACACACAGGAAATAAGAAACTTCAGAAAAGCCAATAGGGATTAGGGAGGATGGAGATAATTTAAGACAAATTCAGATTTTCGTAATATTAATTAAATAATTTATATGCTTTTTCTTTTTCTTAGAATAACTAGCTAATTTAATGCATCGCTATCATAGTGGGTTGCAGTCCCATTCATTTGACTGATTGGATATCAAGTTGTTCAGCGCGTGCAATTTGCCTTCCTTACTACGGCGCTAGCTTTGACTATGGCCACTGATCAGTTTGACTTTGACGTCGTTACAAAAATCGATCGATTTCGCGATTCTTATCTTTCAGGCATGAAAAAGAATCGTAAACCTTTTTGGACAGACTGTTTGTTTCCTTGCATTTCGATAATGGATTCTCTTTTTCTCAAAGACATGCATGATTATAAGGGACGATAATGAGCCTGAGCCTGAGCCTGAGCCTGAGAGCGAGGGGACAAAAAAAGGCAGCTAGCTATCTCCTTTCCCGAATTCAATCCATGTCAACTTCTCTACCTCCAAGCATTGACGAGGAGCACTTCCTGATCAAACAAATGGCCATAGACATGACACTGTAGTGGCTTTGCGTTTCCTCCACCATCAAGCTAGGAATCAAGCCATCATTATCATTCCATTTTCCTTCTGCATGCTGCTCTTTTTTCCTGAAAGTCAACTCTTAGAATTCAAACGCCGAGTTGAGGGAGACAACACCGGTCGGTCGTTTGAGTGCTCCGCGGAGGAATTTAAGTACCAGAGATCGATATAATTACATAGTAGACAAATTTCATTTTGTGTTATTAGAGATATTGGCAAAATGGGCTAAGTCTTTATCAATGATCATATTGATAAAGACTTTGCCCATTTGAATGGCAAATTTCATTTTGTGTTATTAGACAAATTTCATTTTGTGTTATTAGATATTCCACTTGTTGATCAATGGTAACAACATGCCCTCTGCATGTAATATGCTAATCAAGGTTATCAATGAATGATAACCCCCAACTAAACACATACTAAAGGATAATTTAGAACAGAACTCCTCGGAAGCTTGTCCCTCTTTCCCTCTCCTTCTCTCTCTGGCGCCCACCAACCTTCAAAAATCTGCAATTAATGAAGATTTGACATCAAATTTGAGATTATTTGATTGTCACGCGATTGTAATGTTTTAGTAGTTTAGTCCTACATGGTAGTTTTATTTGATTGTTGAGATGATTTGCTCTTCTTAATTTCAAAGCTTCCTCCTTAGGTTAGACTTTTGTTGTTCATTTGATCATAAAGAGCCTTCGAGCTTGGAGCGGAGGTTAGAGCATTGTTCTATGAGCTTAATTTATAAAACTAGAAAGGAGCATGCATGAATAATACTTGATTTTCTCTCTCCTTTCCATCAACCTCTCTAGCTTTTGCAAGTTCTCTCTTAACGCCAACACACTTCGATTCTCAAACTGGAAATGCCTTGATAGTTCTTCACCACATTTATTGCACATCGACAATTGACTTTGATCATCCAACTTCTTAATTCTTTCTAAAGTACATGGATTTTGTCGCATAAATTTTTCATCAAAGACACTCGCATCGACTCAGTAATTCGTTCTCACTTGGAAATTATTAATTGCTTAAATTTAATTAGTAGATTATTTCAAATTATTTTGTTTATCTAATTTCATAGTTGTCTCATCATTATTTCTAAGTTCCAACTTATTTCTTTAAAATTAGTGTGCTGCTTAATTTATAAATCGGATTATTTGTTGAACCTCTACATCCATTATATTATGACGAGAAATCTTAATTAGCATTAGAGAAATAGATAGTAGGTGTGAATTCGTGAAAGACAAGTTTAAGATCCTCCATTAATAGAGAGTGAAATACCTAGAACGATTTAAAATTTAATTACATTGCTAGTATGATCGATAAGTTGCTAATGGATACGAGTCCCGAGTTCATATAACCGCATATCCCATGTAGCTCAACAATCACATACATAGGCATCATCCACCTCATTGTGGCATAGGCATCATCCACCTCAGAACTCTATATTAGTCGGTCATTGATGAGGAAGACCACTTTCAAAACACTCAAATTCGACCTAGAGCTAGACTACAACTTACACTAAAAATAGATACTGCCCATCAAGATAAACTAGACGCCCCTAATTTTAATGGTCAACTAGATCCAAATGCATTCTTCGGCTCGGTCATCAAGATTGAGGATTACTTTAACCAGTCTGATATGACCCAAACTAAACAAGTGTGAATTTTAAAATACTAAATTCTTCGATTCATGAAGAAATACTAGTAAACCAGCCAACATCAATATGTCGCAAACGGAGAAAGATATAAAAAAGGATTCCTAAGGAAAAATATATCCCAATGTATTTTTTTTTAAAAAGAATGATGAATCAAATAATATTCAATCTAAGACGATCGACTCAGTCTGATTCTACAGAAAATTTTCATTTGCCGCCAAGGTAAATCAAAAAATGCTTGTAGCGAGTGGTCTAGAAGCTCAATATTTCATAGTTGTGCGCCTCATTTGGAGAATATTTTTTTTACAAATGAGCGGTAATTGGGATCAAACCACGGATACCTGAGTAACAATATGATGTCCTTCCGCTGCACCGTAGCCCCGAGACATCCCAATGTACTTTACATTATAGCAAAAGATAAAGCATTTGCCCCTAGTGCCCCCAACAATCCTGTCTCAAAACTAAAGTAAATTATGGATAATTACTAATCTAAATAATAAATAGCGACGGGTGCCCAATGTACTTTACAAATAATATATCATGTGGATTAATCTAAAATAATTAAGCATGAGCATAAATACTTGAGCAAATTTGACAATTTATAAATACAATGTAATTCCAAATTAGACTTTAGAGAAACCTAATCCACTTTATTAATATTTTGAGACCTAAAATTCGAAGTTAAATTAAACTATTTACCCAACCTTATGGAAAAAGTAAGAGATTAAGCAATATGTGAAAACATGTATCTTGTAATCACTAACCCCTCGACTAGTAGCACCCCTACATATAAGACATCACTACAATCAAGTAAATCCACTAGCTTGTATCTATCGTCCAATGAGTAGAGCGAATGCACAAGCCTCTAATAATTAGAAAATCCTAATGTTCGTTATTTAATTGTCATAGTAAGAGTCACGTGACATCCAAGTGCCCCCATAAAATCTTAAACTTAGAACAAGAACTCAATCTTGACGACGAAGTAGCATACTTTCTGACCCCATATAGTGATCGAGAAATTGATTTGAGCAACATGAAAATGAGAAAAAATTGAAGATCAAATTGTTAGAATTCGTGCGAGTTAGGGGGGAGTAAATAACTTTGATTGCTTCATCGTTGATCTCGTGTTTGTCGTTTGAATGTATAACGGAAACTTGAATTCAAAATCGACGCCACATATACAACTCCGGGATTTACTTGGTATCTACCTCTTAGACGACTAATCTAAAATCTACTCCTAGTGATCTCCCTCTACTATGAACTTCTCCTTTTCAAATACCTTCCGGAGGCGAAGAAACCTCTTACAAACTTATTCTTACAAGAACATAACAAGAAAACTAATACAAAGACAAATGAAATCGGAAATGATTTTACAATGAGGACTTGGTTTGGATGTTTTCTTGTTGTTTGGAAATGTCTCTTATTGATCCGGAAATGTACCAGCATTCGCCTTAAAATCTCCAAGAATCGGCCTCCAAATTCTCTTCAAGAATCTTCTTTTATTGCCTTCAAGTCGAGGCTGATTTCCGACTATCAGTCGACTGATCTTACTCATTTATCGATTGATATGTTGAATTCGACCGTTTAAACTTGTAGAACGATTCTTTCTTGACCTATTTAACCACCATCAGTCGATTGATGAAACTTATCAGTCAACTGATGGCATCAGTCGAGTTTAACAACCAAATTGACTTGCTTCTGTTTAGTTCTGATCGTCATCAGTCGATAGATGCAATTCATCAGTCGACTGATGTCATCAGTTGAATTAACAACCAAATCGATTTGCTTTTGTTCAGTTTCTAAATCTATCAGTCAATTAATATTTGAGTTTTACAAACATAGATCTCTAAACAATCTTTTTTTCATAATAAAAATTGTCTCGTTCTGATATCTGAGTCAAAAGTTATGGCCTTCAGAAGTTTACTCAGTCGAGACTTCTTCGTTGCCTAGCATCCGATCAACTTTGACATGCTAGAGCTTCATTGTTGCTTGGCATCCGGTCAACTTGACTTGTCGGGACTTCACGCCTCAAGCCAACTCCCTGTTAGACTTCAACCGACAAGTGTCTAGACAACCGTGACTCACTTAGACTTTTATCTTGCCAACTACCTGTTGGACTTCTGATCACTAAGTGTTCGGTCAATCACGACCCACTTGGACTTTCCATCTTGTGCCAAACCCATATTAGATTTCTAACCACCAAGTGTTCGGTCAACCGTAACCCACTTGAACTTTTTTCTTGTCAACTACCTTTTAGAATTTCGATTATCAAGTGTCCAGTCAATCGTGACTTACTTGGACTTTGTCTCATGTCAACTTCATGTTAAACTTCCGACCGCCAAGCGTCCGGTCGATTGTGACCCACTTGGACTTTTCATATCTTGTCATGTATCCGGTCAACCTTGACCCACTTGACTTTTCCCTCAATCAACTTAACATATTGATTGACTGTCAAGTATCTGGTCAACTTTGACCTACTTTACATCTCACTCGACCAAATAACATATTGATCAAACATCGAAATCCCAACTCGAGTCAACTCGAACTTGATCAACTTGGTCAAACCTTGACCAAGAGTCAATAATTACACCAACACAAATCATAGGACTTAATATAGTGTGTTGCATCTTTTAATTCCACACCCACAATTTGTTAGGACCGGTGCAAGATAGAGGGGGAGAATAGCTTCGATCACGTCGATAGGTTACTCAGTAGAAACTTGAAAGCAATTTGATGCACCACAATGCAAACATGGTTGTTTTACTTGGTCATTGCCTCCCAAGGAGATTACATCCAAGGCCTAGTCCAAACAATGCAAACATGGTTGTTTTACTTGGTCTTTTTCTTCTTCCAGAGGCGGAGAAGCCTCTTATAAATTTATTATTACAAAGCAATACAACAAGAATACAAGATACAAATAGAAATGAAAGTAAAAGCACTTTACAATTAAGAAACATTACTTTGGATTCTTGTTTGTCACTTTGGATTATCTTTTGATGATGGGAAATACAACGACACTTCGTCTTCAACCCCTCAAGAACTGACACCTTCAAATCATCTCAAAACACTCTTTTAAAGGTTGTTGCTCGAGCTGATTTTCACCTAGTAATCGATTACTAGACTTCACCAATCGATTGTTATACTAAATTCAACCGTTTAAACCTATAAAATGACTCTTTCCACGTAGTTTGACCACCATTAGTCGATTGCCAAACCCTAACAGTTCGACTGTTGAACCCTGACCCGCTTGACTCAACTTCTTAGTCAATTCCGAAGTCTTCTGTTCGCTTAAACAGTGACAACAATCGACTGGTAAACCTTAGCAATCGATTGCTAGTGAACAGTCAATTTTGTAATGTTTTGTTCGTTGCTATAGTGTCAGCATTCAATCGTTGTAACCCAGTAATCGACTATTATTGTAGTAAAAATACTATAGCAGAAAAATCTAAACCTTATTACTATAGCAAACCCTGAAAATACTATAGCAACCCTATTACTATAGCAAATCTAATTTCTAGAGTTTTGGATTTGCAACAACTCCTAGTACTATAGCAATCTTAATTATGGTAGCAGAAACCATAATTACTATAGCAAATCTTAAAAATACCTCAAGCCCCAATTTTGGAGTTTAGAGTTCATCGATTGATCAATACATTCTATCAATCGACTGATACTCCTGTTTCAACCTTACCAAAGTTATATTCTAATCTTGCCTAGTATTTGGTTGACTTCAACCTACCAGAATTTCTTTTGCTCAGCATCACGGTTGACCTTGACTTATTGAGGCTTTCTGTTACCTAGCATCAGGTCAATCTTGACTTGCCGGGACTTTCTGTTATCTAACATTCGATCAACTTTGACCTGTAAGAACTTCACCGTTCTCACATAAAATTCAGTCCTTCATAACCTGTTAGGACTTTCATTTACATGTCAAGTGTGCAATCATCCATGATCCACTAAAACTTCGTTTCTCATGCCAAGTGTTCGGTCTTTCATAACCCACTTAAACTTTTCTCTTGTCAACTCTTTATTGAACTTCTAACTGTCAAGTGTTCAGTTAACTGTAACTCACTTGGACTTTTATATATTGTCAATTATTTGATCAATCTTGACTTATATGACTCTTGCTCAACCAACTAATGATATTGATCGACTATCAACTATTCGATCAACCTTGACTTTTTACTTGATCAATTAATATATTAATCAAATATCAAAAATTTAATTCAAATCAACTCAAACTTGATCAACTTGATAACTTTACTAAAAAATCGATTACATCAACACATTTATAATGATACATATAAATACACTAACATCTTTCACAAATATCAAGGGGCATTTGAACCTTATTTATTGTTTATTGATTTGTTTATAGATTCGGGTACCAACAATGTTGGTTCCCACACTTTCATCGATGACTCAACCTCCACAATAGATTGGGAGCATTTTGAATCACAAATATCTAGTTCGTTGAAAATAATTTTTAAAAAATAATGAATTTTGGATCACTGAAGATGAGCTGAGGCA